>DWHP01001048.1:0-17102 GCA_018247895.1 Parnassius honrathi
AATCTTAGTTTCATAGTAAACACAAATCAATCATAAATACATTTAATGCAGTCAGTCCTAAGTCTGAATAAAGTATTTAAGGGAAGTTAATTTATTCATTTAGCTGTGTAGCTACAAACACAGATAGTGATTAAATTTATTTTCGTTTCGTGTATAACCGTATAGTTGGTGGTGATATTTATGCAAACAATCACAGTAGCCGATTAAAAATAGCCAGTTACAAAAATCACTAGTTTTGAAACAAGTGACGCCGGCCAAGTCACTGGTTTCGTAACGTTTCTTGAATTTAATGTAACGACCCACGTCTAGTGCGCGCTCATGTTGCCAGTCCTTTGACTCGCGCCCAAAAAACCGACAAAACTGGGAGCGATGGGCATGACGAGGAGCATGACGTGCGGCATGACTAGTATTGTGGCCACACTACGTCTCTACCTCCTCGCTATTTCCCATGCCACTCGATGAATGTGTGGCCGGGTGACAATAAATAGGACATGGTTTTGGCTTGATTGTTGCATTCTCTCATTGTTGGCCTGAGCTTTAGACAATAACTGTGAAAAATTATTTTTAGTCTATTATTACAGAATACCAGCGTAAAATAGCAGCTTGATGCTGCTGTGTTTCGTATGTTGAGTGTAGAGAACCGGAGACCCATTTTACTGGAATCGAGGCATTCCATCTTAGTCCTCAGGGGTGACGACGCATCTGCATTTTGACTCTTAATCGAGGTTAAATGTAGATGTCTATGGACCACAGCATCCACTTACCATCAGGTTGACTGTGTGCTCATTTGTCACCCTAATTCTATAAAAAAGTCTAGTCTAGATTACTGTTTTGCAGTTTGCAGGACTGAGCTGCGGACGGTTACTTTGCAGGACTGTCTAAAACCTGTAATTGTGTTTTCCTTCTTAATGAAAATTTTTCTTTATAGGAAAGAAAAGACGTAACATGTGATAGCGATAATTCAAGATTTCAACGTGAAGAATTATTTAAACATAACATCTTACGAGAATGTAAGAAGAAATTAGCTTTGACTGTTAAGATGATAAGCGAACCGGGTGTGAGTCCTTTTTATTTGACAACAGCAACAACAATAGTAACATACATATATATTGTCATCATCATTATCACATCATCATCACTACAACATAGGTCTCCCTCACGGAATGCGATAAAGCACGCCCTAAAATGCAGGCTCTTACCAGGTTGTCACTCCATCCAGTATGCCACTTCATTTATAGGTACGAGGCGAGGCTGCCACTCTAGTACCACCACTATTAACCACCCTATAATATGACCAGCTTATTACCACTTTACCTTACTGATAATTATGAAAGTAAAGGGAAATAAGTAAGCTGTTACTACATAAAAATATTTTTGCTTTGAGACTTTCATATCTTCTCATTCAAATAGTCAACACAGTTTTAAAATTCGTGCGCGTTGTCTGGGAACATTCTTGTATTGAGAGATGATGAGATACAAATATATTTCGACATCGATTCCACGACCATTTATTGAATCATTTGTTTTAATTTTTAAATTAAGTACCATAAATTTAGTAAAATTACTTGTCAGTACTATTATCTATTTTGTGGTAAAACGCGAGTCTTTTTTTATAGACGAGGCGGCAAACGAGCATGCGGCTCACTTGATGCCTAAGTGTCTACCGCCGCCCATGAATAACCGCAACACCAGGGGAATTGCAGGTCCGTTGCTGGCCCTTTAAAAATAAGTAAGCTCTTATCTTAAAGGACCCTAAATCGTATCGGTTCGGAAAAATCGCCGGTGGTAAACAATTCCACAGAGAAGTTGTGCGAGGAAGAAGACTCCCAATAAAACGCACGGTGGTGAACCATCAAGCATTCAGATGGTGAGAATAGTATCTTGAATTCTGACGCGATGTGTGTTCATGAAATTTGGCGGCTGGGATTAATCCGAACAATTCCCCAGAACACTCCCCGTGGTAGATGCGATAGAAAATGCAAAGGGATGCAACATCCCTACGCAACGCCAGTAAATCGAGCCGATCAGAAAGAACTCGGTCGTCGACGATTCGAATCGCTCTGCGCTAGATGCGGTCAAGTGGAAGGAGTTGGCACTGGGGTGCCCCGGCCCAGAGATGAGAACAGTATTCCATGTGAGGCCGAACTTGCGCTTTGTAAAGTTGCAAGCGATGTGCCAGCATCAAATACTGTCTTGCTCCTTTGTCATTCCATTCCAGTTTAATTTGAATGCAGAACGTATCATCAAAGATAGTACAGATGGGTACATAAATATCTCTGTACATTTTCGTTTATGCAAATGGAATATAAATATTCGCTTGTTCATAGTACATCAAACTATGCAGTCCTTCGGACACTCGTAAAGCATGCTGTAATCGGTTAACAATGCGCTCGGACACGTATTGTATGTACTCTGCCTGCTTTATCTCAGTGTCGACGAACGTCTACTTGGTCGCTATTCTCTAAACTAGCTACGTACTGAAAATTGAGTTACGATTTGTGCAGTGTTTGTTGCTTTCTTCGCTTAGATTATATCGTTACTAAAACGGGATGCACTTCACTTTATAAATCTCCTAAATCTCCTTAATTTTGGCTTATTTATTTATTTACACTGAAGCCCGTCATACGTAATTCGCCTATTTTTTTTCCAATATTTTTTGCTGCTTACTGCTAGCATATTTCCTTCCATAACAACCGTCAAAGGCCGACCATTTCTTTCTTCATCTCTCAAAGTCGATCGACCTTGCTGAAAATTGTTATACCAGTGTTACATGGACCTTTGTTCATATGTATTATGGCATTTGCAGTTCATCCGGTTTAGGCGACATTTGAAATATTGAAAAATGTAGAGAGAATTTTGAAATTGGAACATTTGTATTTTTACTTGTATTCATTCAAAAATTTTTTTTTTCGCAAAGTTCTCTTTGGCTTGTCTTATAAATATGACGAGTACATGTGAAATCTGCCAACTGACACTAAATTAATCCAGTGAGCTCATCTATACTTCAGTGAAACAATAAGGTTGTCCTTTTAAACTAAGATATCGTTTTATCAAAATTATCTAGAAGCTCTTGCAATAAATATAAACATTTACATTTGTCGATCATGTTATTATCGTTTTAATGTGATTAAATGGATTGTTTTCTTCTGCAGGAAAATAATATTTAAAGTACAGAGAAGGCTGAGAGTTATGTTCTGAAAGTACTCATTCGTTGCTTTAAAGCACCAGTCAGGGCGTCTAAATTTAGACACAGGATGCTGAGGTTTCTCAAACGAGATATGATTTAGGTTTGCACGTGATTTAAAGAGAGAACCGTGTTTTATTAAATTACCATCAACAAGCTTTAATTTACTGGATGAGTGCAGTGGTTGTTTCAGAAATTATGAACGCAGCTGTATTATTCATATTTGTTAATCGGATATATAAAATGTAGTATATCTTACATAAAATTATTTGTTGTAAAATTGCATTTTTAATAACAGTATTTTAATTATAACAATCAACTTGTTTCAACAAAAAAATTGTGGGATATGAATGACCTAAACAATTAATATAATTTAATTAAATCGTGAATGTCCGTTACTGCCTATTGAATTATTAGCTTTCGTCAACGGTATGGCGACGTAGGCTGTACTAGGCTTCATGTTGGCCTTTAAGTATCTCCAAAATCCGTCTTAATTTAATAATATCATAATCTCCTTGTTTGTTACGCCTTCTGAGTTAGTTGGTTTTGTATTTTTCACCGTGATGGTAATAATTCTTTATAAGGGGGGAGGGGGGACAGAGTTGCCGGCTACTTCGAAGAAGGTCCGGAGTTCAATCTCAGCCAGATTCAAAACGTGTGCAAAAACAAATTGTTGTTATTTGGATCTGGTTTTGTTGTTCTTGTGCTCGTATCTCTTGTATTTTCAGCGGTTAAAACGTTTGGGTACTTTTGTGTTATGTTAATGTATATCTTAGCATCCGACCGGTCGAAATCGGCCAAGAAAACGTAATCGCAACTGAAAAATATATTCAAAGCGTTAACCTATGGGAATCCCTTTGCTGATTACCGAAATTTTTGATAAGACTGTGTATCTAGTAATAACGCTGTCTGTAAAACCCTTTTACGAAAACGGATATGTAATTACCGCCGTTTTGCAACAAAAAAGATGTAATAGTAGTTTAAACACTTCTCCCACGAATATATGAAGTTACTTAATTTACACATAAAGTATTTCGGTATACGATTATCAACGTTGCTATAACTAACATTTTCGTTTAAGCAAATACGAGAGAAAAGCGATGAATGTAATTTATTAATATGAGTGTGGTGAACAGTTTTAAGCTTGGTACACTTAGTAAGCTCTTTACTTTAGTTAGTATTTTATGTTATGGTCCCTTTCGCCGCTTAGTGAGGGCGTAATAAATTTCACTGCCCTATATCATCCCTTGGGTGTCGTAAAAGGCGACAGACGGACACTAAAATAGGACATTTGAAGCAGCATTTTCTTGGTAATAACTCAAAATTATAAAAAAAAAACAGCGGTTTTAAACCCGATTGCCCAGCGCGACAACAATGGCAAATATCCGTCCTGCGTTGCAGTCTATGGGGAGACCTATTTTCAGCAGGGGACCCTTGGTGGGATGTAATGATGATGATTTTTTATAGGATAAGGGTGACGAACGAGTACACAGTCCACCTGTTGGTAAGTGGATGCTGTGGCCCATAGACATCTACATATAACCTCGATTAAAAATCAAAGTGCAGATTCGTTGCCAAACTTGAGGATTAAGATGGAATGCCTCGATTCCAGTAAAACGGGTCTCCGGTTTTCTACACTCACCATACGAAACACAGCAGCATTAAGCTGCTATTTTACGCTGGTACTCCATGAGAGCGTGGTCCTACCCGGTCGAACCTGCCCATTAGTGCTGCGACCACAATATAGCAGCACCATGGCTGTACCACGTAAAAACGTGTTTTTAATTATACAATTAATGTTCAAAGCTTTATTTTTTTAATTATTATATTATATATAACTTAAAAATAAAAAAAACCTCTGTCGAACACGTGCCTCTTCTAAATATTACAAGCCAATATTCGACTTCTATTCCACCTGATTGTAAATGGCTATGTAGCAGAACATGGTAAAGCACGCTGACGCTGAGTTTGTATTTATTAAGTGATTTTATTATTATAAAGTATTAAATATTAATATGAGTTAACTTGTAAACGGACTGTCACGTTTTCCACCATTAGTATGGTGAATCCTCCCAACAACGGGCATCAGATGGCAATATCACACGTTTCGCACCTTTGACGTTGCTCTCCTTCGTCGTTTTGGTTATTTTACATACACTGGACGAGACGTCTGGTATAAATAAGATGGTTATAATGCTGTCCACTGGAACCCCTGAAGTCTTTCACGTCTTTCTCATAGTAGCCTTTCTTGACAAACACGGGATAAAATTGGAGTGGCCCAATTTTAACAATTAATTTCAGAATCCCCACGGCGTAATTTGCAAATCACAAATACGCCTTATCACGAATCCATAACCTAAATGTTTTCGTTTACAATGATAATACCCATTATCCATTGCAGTCTATAAAAGTCCACTGCTGAAAATAGCCCCCCCCCCCACAGATTGTCTGATAGGTAACATTTCTCGATCTTTGATACGCTTGGCAATCGCAGTCTTTTATAATTTTAGTTATCATCAGCAAGATGACTGCCTCGTTGGTCTAGTGGTTGTAATAGTGCGACTGCTGATCATGACGTCCTGGGTTCGAGTCCCGGGTCAGGCCATAAAATTAATTATTGAGTTTTTCCGTTACGAAATTCTCAGCAGTTGCCTGGAGTCAGGAAGTTGGCGGTGTCGCACCCCCGTGCCTCGGAAAGCACGTAAAGCCGTTGGTCCTGCACCTGATCTCTCTCCGGTCGTGTCGGTTTACCGTCCCATCGCATTATGAGAGTGAGGGAATAGAGAGCGCACCTGTGCTGGCGCATACATTTACACTACTATGCTACATGGCACTATAATCCTGTCCTGCGCCGATGGCTAGTCTCCGTAGAGGTAGGCCGCCGTGGCCGGAATACGGTCTGGAGGACATTATTATTATTATCAGCAAGATGCTGTTGCTTTCCATTCCTGTTCCAGTCTCTCTCTGTCGCCTCTTACGACACGCACGGGAGGGTATTGGGTAGTGGACGTTCTTAAAACGCCACTACTATACGGTTAACAATAACACTACACAGTCAGTAACATATTGTAATTCTAACATTACAAGTTGCATGTAAATATAACAAAGTTTAAATGCTTATTACATATAATTTCTGTTACACTTTATTAATAAGTAAAAATCTCAAGTTGTATTCATAAAATATGATTTACAAACTCATTTTTATATTGATTCTAGTTCAAGAGATACTAATTTAAAAACTGCCAGAATGTGTTAAATCTATTGAAATCTCATAGTACGAGTAAATATAAGAATCACGTGAGACAAGTAACAGAGAAAAGATGAATGGTGTTGACTGGTGAATGCAAATGAGGCAGCGACGGGCACCGCGTCAGGCGCCAGGGCGACCATCGGCGAGACGAATCGCTTCTACGTAAATGTACTGCCACACGACTACGGCGATCGCTTTCAAAACGCTTAATTACGTTCAAAAAATTAGGAGAACTCAGGGTTGTGCCAGAAATAGATGATTCTCATTGAAAAAAAATTTATGTAAGAAGAGGCCAATGCTGCTACTCGTATATTTAGAAATTTTACGGTACATATTTGTAAAATTTTATTCCATGAATACTATATATTTTTATTATACTACAAATGTTTCAAACTATTCTCAATTCTAAAACAAGAAAACGATCACTATACACTGAAACAAGATTGCGTGCAATTACAATTGTTAGATTTAACGTCTTATTTTAGCGTACAAAGAAACGTTACTAAAGTCACAATATCGCTCACTGAGATAACGTTTTTAAGAAAATTATATTGTCTTCACAAGTAAAAAAGGCACATACGCATCTATTCCGAAATCTAATACGTTGATTTCGGAAAAGATGCGTATGTGCCTGTTTTTATTCAGAACCATTGAAAAAAGTGCATAGTCTAATAATTTTTAGAATTAGTAGTGTAAAGAAAGGTAAATTTAAAGAAAAACATTGTTCTTGTGCTAATAATGTTGACTGTAGCCGGTATTCAAACCCCGGAACCGCAACGTAGCAGACAGGTACCATGACTACTAGAACACGTCTTTATGGAGTCTTATGCAATATATTTATGGTTTTTAAAGGCCGAAAAAGGCCTTCCTTCGTTACGTACAAATGTAAATATGAAATAATAATGCTTTAAAATACTCAATTCAATGCTAATTTAAAGCTATCGTAGGATTAATTTAAGGCGATTTCAAAATGAAAACCATTGGATCACGATTTCATTTACGCGTATAACAGTATATCGTATATATATGACATGGACATTGGACACTCATTATTTTAATGGCTATAATTATACCAAAACAAAAACATTATTTCACCACAATTCAAAATCCGGTTAACAAAGCAAATGAACATCGGATTAAAAAGATTATCTACTCGTACCCTATTAATTATAATTATGCACTTGAATGATATTTTGACACATGCATAAAGCTGAAACATGTCGGGAGGCTAAATACCTCATGAAGATTCAACATTTCTTTTCTTACTTTGCAACAAAAAAGTTTAATAGTTTGAAACACATCTTAAAAATTCACAGTGTTTTACAAATTTTTTATAGGATAGGGTGACGAACTAGCACAGTCCACTAGCTACTATTTTACGCTGGTATTCTGTAAGAGAGCGTGGTCCTTCCCTGGTAGAGCCGACCCATTCGTGCTACAACTACACTACTAATATAACTGCAACATGGCTCAATCACGTTAGGAAATAAAAACAGAAATAAAAATTGATTTATTATAAACGTTATTACATTATGCCGCATGCTGGCAGCGTGAGAGTATCCATCCAGCCATTAAGTTTCGTGAATGTGGTAAGGAGGAACTTTAGGAAAATGAAGAAAAATCTCATTGCCTCTGATTGATGGATGTCAGTGTCCAAGGTTTGAAACATTCGATACTGCGGTCGTCAATCTTCCTGCTAAGCGTGACCATTGTCCCAGGATTTCTACGACAGAAGCATGAATAAGCTTCTATATGACCGGTAAAAGTGTATCTGCTGCAATAGTTGCATGGGCGCGTGGTGGCGACGTACGAATTCATCGAGCGCCGGCAACGGCCGATACATCGTTTCATCAAATATATCATAACATAAAGAAATGGCCAAGAATTGTTTGAGCCTGTGTCCCAGACGGTACAGAGGTAAAATATATGTCATTTGATAGTACAGTTACCTTCCATATAAAGAATAGGAAAAGTGCATGTAGCTACGCAATAGTGGACAAAAGTTACAATGGTTTAAAAAGTTGATTTTGTCACTCGGTTTTTATCATAACTACACAATGTAAATATTCATAAAGTTTTAGTTTAATGTGTGCTATATAGGTTAATTTGTATGCATTTGTTCCAGATGTTTAGGATAGTTTAGTTAAAAAAAAAACAGGGGCAGCAGTTTTCTCCAATCTGAAAAAAATTATATTGTTTGTGACTATTCACTCATGTTTGACCCTTTGACTGTTTTAACACTTGACGAACCGATTCAGTGTTGTAAGAACTAAAGTAAAATAATTTAGAAAGAACTAAAGTAAAATAATAAGTTTAAGCTGTTGCTGTATTAAAGAAACAAATAAAATACTATCCGTCAGTGTATTTTGATTATTTTGATCAATTAATAAGGTGGTTTGTTTTTATAGATAACATGTCATAAAAAAGTATTTCACGAGTTTAGTTGTTGTCTTTTTCCTACTCTGATCTTTTTAAATATTAATAATTTTTTTTGAATTATATTTTAATTAATGCTTTTTAAATATATGGCCACATTAAAGGTACTTTAATTCTACCTACAGAGTAGGTAGAGACTTTTAACACAGGAAATCACTTTAAATACTTTTTAAACTTGGTTATTTTTGAACAACTGCTATGAAATATTAATTGTTATTCAAAATTCTTTATTTGTTTCTATTAAATTAATCGCAATATATATATATCAGTAGCTCGTGTATGCCAATACAATATTTTACTGACAATGATTTACAATATAATTTTCGTGCTTTTACTTACTTTTTATTATTTATGCGTCTTGTTAAAACAGTTATCAATTTGATATGTTTTGATATTATGTTCGAGCACTCTTCCAAACTAATAATAGTCAGAAATGTAAAGATGCTTGCGCATTAGAGAGTTCGCCGTAGACCGGTGAGGTGTAATTAATGATAGGTAGCAGCCGTCACTGCTCATCGGCCGCACGCTCTACTGAACGCAAAGTCCCGATTTGCGACAAAGCTCTTCGTATGAGAGTTTAACGAAAATACAATAATTTTTTTTCAGCAAATATTTTGTATTTATATGTAAATTTTTTATCTATTGCGCACTAACGATTTTAAATATTTATACTTCCGACGTGACAAACGTATGAGACTTTTTAATCGAGTATCCAAATTCAATTTTTAAACAAAAACGTGAAGTGAATTCTGTCAAAAGCATAAAGTCTCTAAAGAAGTCAAAGACTCTAAAGAAGGCAGGTAACGGTGGAATGTTACCATATCTTTGGCACAATAATCTTACTTGTATCTAATGTTTTCTTAGCTCTACGCCAATATAATAGGTACATTAAAAATAATATGTTACAGCCCTTCAAAAGTCCACTACAGAACATCAGGCCTCCCGCATAGATCCCTTCAAAGGAATATTTGCTTGGTATTATGAAGCTGCTGCTACTTACATCTGGTTTGTTTCTCTCTTTCGCTTCTTACGACCCCCACGGGACGACATGGGCTGGTGGCTATTCTTCTACCGCCAGTACACGGTAAGAAAAAACAACTAAAATTTGTTCGGATTTTATCATGTTTAATTGGACAAAGCAATAGCTATAAAATCCACAGAAAAACAATGTAATTTAATTATAGCTCATTAACGTCTCTTTACTAATAATGAGTGTGGGCCGGATGCCTCACATAATATGGCCATGACCGAAATTTGCGGAGTGTAGATAGGAGAAGATCGGTGTACGTCGGAATTGCGAGTTGGGCAAGTGCGGTAATTCAGCGGTAAGTAGGTAAACGGGGTGATGCGGTGCAATGAGTTCACTGGTTGGGTATTCTAAAGCGGCGAATCGGCGACCGCATGACGACCGGCTGCCCACATAAATCTCAGCAACCGCCAATTAAGGCCAGGCCGGGACAGTTTGTCCAGGACACCGCCCTTATTGCTTCCATGAGATTGAGACACGCACTGATCCCAAACTTCCGACTAAATCGATAATTTGCTCAATACAGGCGATTGGCGGTCATCTTTTATTTAGTATTGATGACCTAAATACGATGAAAATTAAAAGTACATTATAACTTTTTATTTTGAAATAACATACTTATAAAATTACCTGAAAATCTACACTTTATAATCATTATTAGGCTTATATTATCTTTGAATATATCAATTAAATTAAACCAAAAACTTTTTAAATGATCCAGGGTTGGTCACAAAACTTTTAATCCGCCTATAGTACATTTACTTAGGGTGAATAAGTTAAATTTACTAGAAAGAAACAAAGAGTATTTGTCGTTATATCTTTTTCTATCTGTTACGCACCACTTTGGCACGAATATTTTTCCGATGTTAAATTAATAAATCAAACGTGTTAATATTATCTTTTGCCACTAAACTCGTACTGAATTAAAACTCAAACAGCAATTGAGAGATACAGTTTCGGACTCTGTTCTGAAAATGTAATGCAAGAACGGTAGGCGTAAGTCATCATCACCATCATTTCACAATTTAAACGTATGAACAGGTGGACAAAATTAATCAAAAATGCAATAATATAAAGTTAAAACGTTCTTAAGAAAGTGAAACCGTCACCTTATTTCTAACATAATTTGTCAAAGTGGCTTAAGAAACGCGTATCGAATCATATTGCATAGATAGAAGAACAATCATGTAAAATGTCAAGGCTAAATATTCTTTTTGTTAACGGGAAGAAATATCTAAGGTAAATTTGAGTCTTGTTCCACATTGCTGATGCCTTCTGCTAGGTACAGTACAGTAACTATGGGCAAATATGGCCTTGATTATGGGGAAAATTATTTGTTGTTGCTGCGGTGCAAATACGTCTGCTCGGCCGTAGAATGACTACGGTCTTACAGAACACCAGTGTCAAATGGAAGCTTAATGCTGCTGTGTTTCGTATGGTGAGTATAGAAGGCCGAACTCTTTTTATTGGTCACTAGGCATTTAATCTTAGTCCTCAGGGATGACAACATATTTGCATGTGATTCTTAATCCATATATGATGCAAATAACCATTGGCCACAGCTTTAACTTGCTACTGGGTGGACTATGTTCATTATTTATTCACTTTTCTATAAAAAAATATCTCCTACGTTTAAAAGTGTATATTTCAAGCATGATACCTCCAGTAAATGAGAAAATATGTTCAAATTACAGAATATATTTTATTATTTTTGTATACGGTAACGATAATCCAAGGCAGCAATGTGTGCTTCATTTTATTTATAAGCGCGGTGCGAACGTCGACGCCGCGTCGTTAGGCGGTCGCGTCTCGTATGTCATTTTAAGGATGTGCCAAATTGAAGGCTCCGTCGGGCGTCATAGCGAGGGGAGCCTGATTTATGCCTTGGGGCCGCAGCACGTTTCGATCAGAGTTTTATTCACTCGACCAAGGTCAGTTTCCTTAGACTTTCTTTAATATCTCCTGCTCTCATTAAGGTTACGTTAGGAAAATAGTTGTAATACCTCTAACATAGGACATTCTGTCAGATTATTATTGAAATTGATATTCAGTTTATATTTCTGTATATAATGTGAACCGAATATAATACAATTCTATATAGATTATAAACAATTGCTATTGAGTCATTTTTTACATCGACACTGGTTTGCAAAACAACTATTGTCACCAGCAAGAAACTTTTCTCAAGTACTATTTCCCACAGTAATATTATCTTATACTATATATATAGTATTATAAAGAGGAAAGATCATTTTGTTTGTTTGTACCGAATAAGCTCCGAAATTAATGAACTGATTTTAACCATTTTTTCACCAATAGAAAGGTAAATTATCAGGAAGTAACATAGGCTATAATTTATTTTCAAAAATTAGAGATCCTTAAGAAAATTGCAATAATGTAACCCTATTTAGCAAAATGTTGCATATAAAAATCATTATTTGGCGCGCGCTGAGAAAACTATTGATGATACATAAAAATTATGTACTAGGTGATTAAAGTACTCATTATTGCCTACAAAAAAGTCCGTGAAGGTATACACTTAACTGTCACAGATAAATCACAAAATTAGCTTTTGTGTAATAAACTCAAGTTCATTACACAAAACTCAACTTAGATAGCCGGCAGAAACAAAAGTAGGTTGCACACGTATCGTACTATTAATTCTTATGCAAATAAATAGTTTTATCATCAGGAGCATTTAATTAGCAGTAAAACATTGTTTTCGAATCTGACATCTAATTTAAAAGTTATCCCGAGTATAAAAATGCAATACACTAAGCCTTACGGCTCGGCGCGCGAACGTCATAATCCTACAGTTCATACACGTTACGCGGGTGAAACCACGTGGCACAGCTAGTACAATATAAAATAGATTGTACAATTATTATTTACAGCACTCATATGAGAAAAAGTCTGAAAGCGATTATTTTCAGGGCTATATAAATTTTGAAAATTAAACTAACACTAATTTCAAAACTAACTAAAATGTCTGAATCCTTTAAGCGAATTCGTCCATAATATACTTTTTATAGAATAAGGGTGACTAACAAGCACACACTCTAACAGATGGCAATAGGATTATAAGACGAAATGCCTGATTTCCATTAAAAATGGTCTCCGGTTCTCCACACAAACCATTCGAAACAGAGCAGCATTAGGTTACTATTTCGCGAGAGTGCGGTGCTTCCATCACAATATAGGTGCAGCATGGCTCTATCACTTATTCTAACTTGCAGACTACTACGTTAGTTGATATTTTAAATCGTTCTTATAGTATAACTCTCCTTATTTTCCAACAGTTCTAAAAGTTATAAATAATATTATTGTAGAATGAACGCAACGCTTATGCAAGCCGAATAAATTGTAATATATTTCAAGTAATGATTAAATCAAATATTATAAGAAATATACATTTTTATTTGTCAATGATTTCACGAATATGAATAAGCGGTGCCTGTGTAAAATCCCAGAAAGATCTTACGGCTTCCGATAGTTGGCGGACAAAGTATAAGGTGCAAAACTAGTAGAATTATCTCCATTCTGCTTGCCAAGCATAACGATTAATATCCTGAGAAAGGTTCACGTTGCGCAGTAGACTTCTTGTAGAGTTGAGATGAAGAAAACGGAAAAAAGACACGTCAACGCCTGATGCATACTTATAAGTTGATATTTTTACAACCTGACAAAAAAATTACGATATTAATTTTGTCTGCTTGAAAGCAAAAAATGTCAAATTCAAGGTAAATAGCCCAAAAAAAAAATACATTTGGAATGGAGATGTATGAAATTGGGTGCAAAAAACCGATAAATTATAAACGCAAATAAATGGTTTTCATTCGTCTAGTACATGGGACAAATATAAAACAAACTGAAAATGAAAGCTAATGATTTTAGTATAGCAAAAACGAAACGTTTTTTATTTCTTTATTATGACTTTAGCTTGGTTGCTTGTCTTTTAGTCCGTGCATTAATTTCATTCGGGATTTACATTTTTATAGGTTTTGGGAGATTTTGACGACAGCTTAACCAAGCGGAAGAAAGTTCATAAGGCGCCTGAGCTATCAAAATAACTTTAGATTTATATTATCATGGAAGTACTTGTTTCGTCGCTTTACTTAATAGTGCATAGATACTGAAGACTATT
The DNA here is from genome assembly GCA_018247895.1 of Parnassius honrathi. NCBI lineage: Eukaryota > Metazoa > Arthropoda > Insecta > Lepidoptera > Papilionidae > Parnassius > Parnassius honrathi. Next base: position 14,042 of record DWHP01001048.1, read on the forward strand.
TCTATAACAAAATAGTATCAGTTATCAAAATAAATCATAGTATTAAAATATTGAGGCAAACATTTAGAGATTAATACGATTGATTATCTGTCACGACTGAATAGGCTGTATGGTCATTGATCATTGCCTGTTTCGAAGGAGACTTATCTTGGAGACTTCGAGTTTCAACTTGTCATGCGCATTTGGCTTAGTGGCTGTGTTTGTGGATAGATTTCGTGTCTTTTTTGTAGGAGTGGGGGTAAACGAGCATACGGTTCACTTGATGTTAGGTGACTAACGCCGCCCATGAACAACTGCAACACCAAAGGAATTGCGGGTGCGTTGCTGACCTTTAAGAAAGGAGTAAGCTCTTTTCTTGACGGTCCCTGAGTTGTATCGGTCCGGAAAAATCACCGATGGTAAACTATTCCACAGAGAGGTCGTCGTACGCGGAAGAAAACTCTTAGTGAAATGTACAGTGGGTGGCCCGCCAAGCATCCAGATGGTGTGGTTGGTATCGGGAGTTATGCCGCGTATTGCATTCGTGAAATTTGGCGGCTGGAATTAATCCAAACTATTTCTCAGCACTCCTCGTGGTAGATGCCAAAGAAAATGCAAAGAGATGCATCTCTTTGCAACGCCAGTGAATCGAACAGATCGGAAAGCACTAGGTCGTCGTCGTTTCAAGACGCTCCACGCTGGATGCGGTTAAGTGGAAGGAGCTGGCACTGGGGAACTCCAGGCCAAAGACAGGAACAGTATTCCATGTGAGACCGAACCTGTGCCTCGTAAAGTTGCAGGCGGTGTGCCGGCATGAAATACCGTCCCGCTCTACCGAGCACGCCAAGCTTTTTAGAGACCAATTTGGCTTTCTCTTCCAAGTGACCACGAAACTGCACGTCACTCGATATGTTCACGCCGAGGATTCCGATACTGGCTGAGGCAACAAGGGGAGTGACTTGAAACTGAGGAGATACGACAAAATGGTTCTTTTAGCGGTAAACGCGCAGACTTGAATCTTCTGAGGATTAAACTTGACTAGATTTAGTCGCCCCCAATCAGACACTTTGTGTTCAGCAAAGACTCGACATCAGACACAAGTTTGTCCCAGTCTCGGCGACGTTTTCCCGAAAAATATTGGTACTACGAGTGTACAGAGCATCACCAGTGCTGTCATCTGCATAGCAATGAATGTTACCGGTTTTCAATATAACATTAATATGAAGAAGAAACAGCGTTGGTGATAGCACGCAGCCTTGTGGAACATCAGCATTAATAGGCTTGTAAACGGAGCATGGACCGTCTACAACGACTTTGACGCTCCGATCTACAAGAAAGCTGGTGATTCAATTGCACAATGTCTCGGGAAGCCCATAGGAAGGAAGCTTAGAAAGAAACGCTTTGTGCCAAACCCGATGTAAGGTCTTCGCAATGTCCAAACTAACGGCCAATGTCTCCCTCTTGGACTCTACTTCCTCCGCCCATCTATGAGTCAGGTAGAACAGAAGATCATCACCTGATCGACCTTGACAAAAACCGTATTGGCGGTCACTAATCAGCTGGCGATCTTCAAAGTACCATAACGATTACTTCCTGGTTTTCCAAAATAATGGATTCCATTATTGTTGAGAACAAGGAGATGATGACGATTGGCCTGTTTTTGACGAAGGCCGGTCGCCTTTTTTAGGGACCGGGTCGAAAGCCGTCTTCCATGATTTTGGGACTACGCCTAGGGAGTAGGAGTACCGGAAAAGACACATTAGAACCAGTGCCAACTATCGAGCACACGTATACAGCACAATTAGAGGGATTCCGTCGGATCCACCCGACCTACGGATGGCCAGAGAGAGGAGTGTTTTGCGAACCGAGCGCTGTGTGAACCGCACATCCGGCATGGAGCACTCATTCCGCGGGATGGTCGGCGGTGTGCTTACCCCGTCATCGAGAGTCAAGTTGATCGGCTTTCTCCTTTGCGGCATGGGCCAGTGAGTCGTCCTCTCTGTGCAGAGATGGAAGAGATGGCTGACAGAAATTCCCTTAGACAGCCTTGGCGAGAGACCAGAATTCACGGGTTTCAGAAGGAAGGCGAACTAGTTTATCGCCAATTCTACCTATGTGCTCTGACTTTGCCTTGGCAATGACTCTTTTGAAGGACCTGGAAGTGTAATTATACCTCCGTTAGGTCGCTGTTGATGTGTCAGCCCAGGCCCGGTAGCACTCCTGCTTATAGCAAGCTGCTTTTTTACAGGAGCGACTAAATCATGGCTGAGATGAGATATTCAATGTCCAGATGCCATAGTTAACCGCGGATACCATAGATTAAAATTAATATACGCGATAAAATCCGTAAAATATAATATTATTTAAATGTGTAGTGTTCGCGTAAATATAAGAAATCACCATAAAGGTATGTTAAACTAGATACTTGAGTGTAAGGATAGGGGGAACTGGGCGAGTGTTAAGCCCGGGTAGCGACCACAACTCCATATGGAAGTACATACACAGCAATACATAGTTTATTCTCTACAATCAGAGTTGTTTATTGACTTCGATTATGTAATTTAAGCTTCGGGTACTATCGTTGAAAAAAGTTAAAGATAAAATTTAGCTTATGCAAGCTACTAGCTACTTTACTTTTCCACTCGCTTAATATTGTGACGCAAGAAAATATAGGATATTTTCAATGTTTTACGTTGCCGCAGTAATTTAATTCCATACACGGGCGAAGTGACTCTTCGGGAAGTATGCATTATTGCACTGACAAGTAAAGAGAGTTTAAATTATAAAAGAAGCCGATGTTCGTAGAGTAATATGCCTGTATTCTTTGAAGCTGATATTTTCTTTTTGTATTAAAATCTGAAGAAACTTTCTGTAAGTGCCTCGGTATAACAATATGTAGTGTTAGAAATTAATCTCAAAATTATATAGAATAAAAGAACATTAGAGCCGTGGTAGCTCAGATGGTTAACACTCGCTGTTAATATAACAGAACGCGAGTAACCCGAGTTCGATCCCCGCCGGCACCAATGAAATTGTTAATTGCAATTCTAAGTGCTGATTTACCACGTGCTCGGCGGTGAAG
>DWHP01001049.1:0-17100 GCA_018247895.1 Parnassius honrathi
AAAGTAACGAAGTGACAATTTTTAATTAATCAACAATAAATAAAATAATATAAGATATTTTCTATCAGTATTTATTTGATGTTCAAAATAAACTTTTGATCATTAAAAGATTCAAACAACTATGTGTTTTATTTATAAAACTATATTAAAGGGCTTCAGATTGAATTTTGGTAAATCTGCGCATCTGCATTATATTGCCTAAGTGTAATACTACTGCTACTGAGAATTTGGTGACAGAAAAACTCAATAAAATATTTTTGACCCGACTCGGGTTTCGAACTTGAGACCACATGTTCAGCAATTGCGTTTACGACCATTAGACCAAGAAGGCAGTCAAAAGTATTAAAACTATAATAATTTTAAAGGAGTCCCGCTCTGAAGAAAAAATTAATGGTCACTAACAAGCCGGGCTTTTTATTTCGATACTAATTGCTATTTATACAATCGTAGTTACATTTCATTATAGAATATTTTGCCAAAGGTTAAAAATGAAGCAATAGTCTTCTCGAAAGCCTGGTAAAAAGCTCACGCGTGCGAGGGAGACAACCAATCGCTCAATTTAACTCTCCTTATGTGTACGACAGCAGTAATTCTAAGGCTACGAGGTCGAACAGAGCGCGTGGGAAATTTGAAATAGTTTGAAACAGTTTACGAGTTATTTTATTACTTGATATTATTGATTGATTCAGCTTGATAAAGCAAGCTGGGCTTCTGGGCTTCTATGGAGGCTTCGTCACTGCCTGTTAGTAGCGTATTGACGAGGTCTGAAGTATAACAGATAAGATAAATAAATATATTTTACGGCAGGGATAAATTATTTATTTATTTAATATATTTCTCTTACTTTTTTATTTTTTTAATGTAATTTAGAGGTATTGTTTTACTAATATTTCAGTATAATGTTGCGAATGTCAAAGCGTTATCAGGGAGTCAGAGCCGGATAAATATTAAACATACTTAGGGGACCTGCGCAGAACACGCAGCTTCAAACATCTTCATTCTTACTCTAGTAAGTTTTTTAAATTGAACTAAAATTTCTGTGACAGTGAAATTTTAGGTTTGATTCTGGGGGATGAATTTAGGATTTTCCACGTTCCAAAGTTTTTATTATCACTGTTTATCATCTTTTCAGATATACGAGTACCTGAGCAATTGATACCAGAAAAGAAAACAAAAGCCTCTACGAATGACTGTCTAAGACCAAAGAAGAGATGTAAAATTTTTGAATCGTATTCACTTCCAAACATACCAAAGACTAACCATTTAATGACTCAACGACGTTGTTCTTCAGTTCCACCTACAATTACAGTACAATATCGAAAACAAAATGATTTTCACATTTACAGTGATATTCGTTCTGCTGATAGAGTTTATCGAAGTCGGCTCTCATCTCACTTGCGATGATACCAATGAATCCGTTAGGAAAAGATGTTCCTTAATTTCACCTTCATATTTCCGTAATAATGAAAATACTCAGGTGATAGAACCTGAACCTTTTAACCTATTCGGCCGATGACACTGGCGTAACTTGTTATCCCTCGGACGGTGATCGAGCCTCAAGCAATTCTAGTTCGCAGTTCCTTTTAGATGAACAATCCACTTCATCGGATATGTACTACGGTAATACGAGCAAAGGAAGCCAAATTAAAAGTGATCTAAATATTTGAAAAAAATAAAATAAAAATATGAAGCTTCGTATGTTAGGACAAGAATATCTGCGATGCTCAAAGCCAAATAATAGAAAACTCAAACGGGACAAAGTTAGACCGCTGGACAATTAGGCGATAGAGGCTATTCGCAGTTTTGCAGAAAGAGTAAGGTGCGAAATTGCAAAAACTTGATCATGAAAAGCGTTATGAGATACACAATAGTTTCTGGAAAAATATGAACTTGGACCAGCGCAAAGTGTGTGTGTAACCGGACTCATAACCCGTAAAGAAAAGAAACGCAATACAAGTGGTCAGGCATCGAGGCTAGAAGGTACGTGTGACTTTTTGCCAATAAACGAATACCAAGATTTACACCACATACACCATGCAATCTTGGGTTAAAAAGTCGCGTAATAGAATAATTCCTTGTCAGGAAGTTCAAAATATGACCAGTGTTAAAACGCCACGATCAGGAACTCTGCGAAAACTTCTAACCGCACGCAGGTTTTTGCGACAAAAGACTCGCTAAAGTAATATTTAGAACCTATTTACCGTTCTCGGAATGATTTTATAGACAATATAAAGAGCATTGCACTTAAAACGAAGAGCCTGTGCTTTTTCGTTTCACATCCCAGAAATAATAACAATGTTTCACAATAAAATCTATCTTTATACACATTGAAATGGACATGTGCGACATCTGCAGTGGACATGCAGTAGGAAACATTAATTCAACCGATTATGATTGTTTACGCTCGTTTCGAGCGGGGAACTGGTTTGATAGCGGAATGCGCGGGAATAGATTCTTGTTGCGAACGGCGGCCGCGCCGCTCAGCCAGTGAGTTTGTTTGTAGTTGCGGCGGCAGCTGCCGCGTCGAGGAGTTAAATTGAAATCGTCATCGCGCGCTCGGCTGCCTCCCCTTTGTGTTGTCTAATTCGTTAATATACGTGTCAACGAGGCTTTTCTGGAGGTTGACTGATTAATTTAACTTCAATTGCTATTAATTTGTGTCGACTAGTTGCTTATGCATTTTGATATCGCACTATATAATTTGAGTGAGTCTGGAACAATCTCTTGCGCGACGACTCTGTCGGTAAAATTGTTAAGTCGCGAGTTACCATTCTGATATGGTACGAAGTGATTTTGCTTTGTCGATTGAACGCTAAACTTTGTGATTCGAAAGGAGGTCGCGTTACTCTTAGATTATAGGTTTGTGCTAAGTGACGTTAGACTGGAGTTCGGCGCCTGGAAGTGAGGGCATCCTTTGAAGCAGTGCAACGACAGTGGGTGTGGCCGCTTTCATCAGTGACGTCAGCTCACGTATTACACACCTTCTTACATACACACACGCACACACACACACACACTACCTTTACATAACTCCGACGCCGCCTTGTGGTCGACCCTACTCCGGAACTAGGTAAGTTCTGTTTACTTGCTAGCCACTATACAATAATTTTCCATAGACCATTTCGGGCCCTCCCCTCTGTTGCTCGTCGATCTGGTTATTCATGGGCCCTAACCTAGTCGACCCTTGTCGGGGCAACTCAGGGCCGTAACAATGATCAACATATTAGACGCAAAAATAGAGCGAGACAAGAGTAGGAAACCGATAAAAAGAAAGCTACATCTGGTGAATTCATTTTGCTAAATATCTACCTTCTAGTGCCCTTTACTTTAATATTAAACTTACCTGTCACAATTTTACAATTTATGACCTGGTATACCCATTAAGCGTCCGTGTTACTAATTTGATGAAACGTGCGCGGATCTAACTGCTAGTACTTTCACATCTTTTATATGCAAGAGATATTGTTTGGTCAAACTATTACCCATAGTTATTTACTGAGATGGCTGCACCTATCAAAATAGGAATAATATCATGGCAAACGCTTTGTTGAACATGAGAATTGAATACGAAGTATCTATCACACAGAAGTACTTAGAGCCTGGTCATACTCAAATGGAGTGTGACTCAGTCACACAGTCACATGTCGCAATTGAAAGAATGTTAAAAAATAGGGGAAAGAATACCTTGCTCCGTATGAAGCTATCATGATCAATTACGATTTTGTTAAAGATTACAGCAATCAATCGACGTAAAAACACAGCGGCATAAGACCGGGTCGAAAAGCTGGACACCTTCTTGTTGTTGATCTGCGAGTCATCCAGTATAAACCAGTAGGGACTATTTTCTCCAAAATTAGCTTTGTTGATGATTGGTCAGAGCTACCACTAAGACCGAGAAAACTTAATTCAATACAGTATACACATTTGCATGCCGCACCGCACGTTAAAAGAAGTATTACCGAGAGATTTACACTGGTTTTATGATACTTTACCCCACGAGTGATCTTTTAACAACTCTTTATTTCATTGTCATTTGATTACATACATACTTTTTAATTACCTACATTGTATTTCTTACATTCCTATTAATTAGATCAGATTGTTTTTGTTAGACGTCATGACAATTGTCTATTTAAAAACAAAATAAAGATTTAACTTATTTGTTAAAGCCATTACCATCTAAGTATCTTAATTTATTACAAAAAATCAATTAATGTAAAGTTAATAACCTCCTAATTAACCGAATACCTACAACACTATTGTATAATATATTGAAATACCATTAGAAACAAAGAACTAATTATTCTTATTCATAGTAAATAAATATATTCATCAATTTTAAATCATTTAAAAAATTAAACGTTTTTTTGTGCTTTGTATAAAATTTTAACTTGAGCAGTTAGAAGGTATTGCCATTTCACCGTCGATATAAGTTATCACATGAAGTCCGCCAACGCGCATTGGGGGAGAGCGGCACACACACTTCCTTTTAGCAATTATAAATATAATAGTTTTTATATAAGTAGATAAGTCTTACGGACTCCACACACGGTCAGTTAAAATGATCAGTTGAACTGACGTACATCCAAAAACTGACCGTGAGTATGGAATCTTAAGTTAAAATTTTCAACTGACAACAATCCACGGATTTTTTCGGTCGTACTATCAGTTGAAACTGCTCAATCGAACTAACGTAAATCCAAAAACAGATCGTGAGTGCGAAATCTTAAGTTGAAATTTTTAACTGATGGCACTCCACGGAGTTTTCCGGGCGCGCCGTAATCCGCTGGCTTCAGTTCGTTTTAATTACTGGTATTCTATTATATATCTACTTTCTTAGTAGCTACATACATTATTTCTATGCTATTTAGATTTTTTATGTGTTATTATATAAATTACGTGTCACGTTGTTACGAGGGTAATGCCTGGTTGTACGAGGTAAAATGCAAAAAAATAATATCGAGGAGATACGACAAAGGAGTTATTTTTTGCGGTAAACGCGCAAACCTGTGTCTTTTGGTGATTAAACTTTAGTCATCCCCATTCCGAGATTTTGTTCAACAAAGACTGGAATTAGGATAGAAGCTCGTTCCGATACTCAAAGACGTGTTCCCGGGAATATTAGCACGGCCGGTGTATAAAGCATCGCCAGTACTGTCGTCTGAATAACAATATATAAGTAATCTAAGATATATATAATATAAGTTATCGGTGAGTCGGGTTGACAAAAAGACCACTCAGCCGATTAGCTGATGCTCTTTTTATTAATTTTGAATTGGAGGAATTTTGGATGGAGTTAATATTGGATTCCATTACTTTGGAAAACAAGGAGTTCGTAACGATACGCCTGTAGTTTGACGGGCCCGAGCGGTCCCCTTTTTTAGGCATCGTGTGCACTATGACCGTATTCCATGAGCCTGAAACGAAGCCTAAAGTAAGAGAACCGGAAAAGACGCGTTAGAACTGATGCCAACTCTGGAGCACACGTCTTCACCACAATTTAGGGGATTCAACCAGGTCAACTTGTGGACGTTCAGAGACAAGAGTGTCTGTGTAAACTGCACATCTGATACGAAGCACGGGATGGTCGGGGATTAAATCCCCCCATCGTCGTGAGTCAAACTGGACAAGTGAGTCAAGACTTTGGCTGACGCATCGGCATCCCAGTCCGGATCTGCCGCCGGTAGGCACTACGGATGACGGGATCCAAAGTTCCATCTCGTGAAGCACCACATCGGCGATAGACTCAGCAACGATTTTTTTGGGATCATCTAGCGAAGACAATCCGCCCGCCATGGGTAGGATGAGGTCACCAAAAGGTCCAACAGGGGAGGTGTATGATCCCCCACATATGGATCTGCGTGGACAAAGTGACCAGTTGTGTCAGACCAGACCGTGGCAGATTGGCATATGCCAAGGCAAACTGTTAACAGATCTTCCCGCATGATACGTAGAATGATAACTGAGTTATTTGGCGTGTTGAGCGTTGTAACTTGTGCGTTTACTGTATGAAATTCTATGTTTTAATTTCGCCAACGAAATAATTGGTTACCGATTGTCATTTGCAACGTTTCACTCTTATGTGACATCAAGTAAATTGAATATACCGTCTTAATAGGTTTTAATTAAAAAAGTGCGCCTTGGCGATGATGGGACGCTTCGATAAGCGGGGCTCGTATTAATTGCTACTTTTGCTACGTGGTTAATCCGGCACTCTCAGTATATAAAAATAACATGTCACATTGTTTGTACGCGATGAACTCCTAAACTACTGAACTGATTTCGATGAAATTTTGCTCACTGTGTGCAGTTTGGTTCAAGAGAGGTAGGATAGTTTTTATCTCGATAAGTGTATCTTCAAAAATTTTTATTGCGAACCTAAAGTTTTTTACAGGATTAAATGTCATCGTAAAGAGCAAAACAATGTCTACTTCTTCAGCTAGTAATATAATGTAAAGATTATAGAAGTTTAAATATTTCGGCTCTATCGGCCCCGGGCATCATTGGGCTCATCTTAAATTGATTGATTACCAATAAAAAGTTGAAGGCTTGAAATAAAAATATTTATTAAATATTTCTTTATTGTATAAAAAGTCACAACAACATTTTAAAAATACGTTTATTTACATCAATTGGCGTTGCACGCCGAAAAGCAATGTGTTATTTCTATTTGTTGAAAAATAAAATTTAAAGAATTTTACAAATACAGGCACATAAAGGTAAAACTAAAGCTTATTACGTTAATACAAACTAAAAAATTACAGTATTGCCTAAATATTAACGTAAACTCGAATAATTAAAGCTAATTTTAAAAATACAATATCTTTCTATTTTTTTCATTCATCAGTGTTATTATCATTACAGCTGTTCACGATTCTAATGTTAAACATAGGCTTTACGAATTAATGTTTTCATGTCAAGACTCCATACGACTACATGTTTTCAGACACGAACAAAAAGCACGTTAAGCGTTGGTCCTGCACCTGTTCTCTCTCCAACATAATATCAAATTTCTGTTTGTGAGATTGCTTACCCATACACTCGAGCACTATAATCCTGTCCTGCGCTGATGGATAGTCTAATGGACGACACACACGGTCAGTTCGACTGATCATTCCAACTGATGAGTTCAACTAGGACGGCTGATGATTTTAAAATATCGGATTTTCGATATATCGATAAATAAACATATTATATGTATAAAACTCCCATATTGATATATTTATAATTATCGATATATCGAAAATCCGATAATTTAAAAAATATCAACAATCCTAGTTTGAACTGATCAGTTGGAATGATCAGTTGAACTGACCGTGTGTGGCGACCATATGAGTAACTCTGATGAGTGAAATTCGGTCTGGGTGACATTATTTTATAACATTTTTTTAAATTATTTCCTATATTTTGTAAATGTCTAAGTATAAATTGTATATAATAAATCTTACTCAAAAATAAAATAACTTAACTTTTATTTTCATATAATTTGTACACTTTTTTAGTATTAGTATAGTTTAAAAACATAAATAACATTGATCTAAACGATTTTTGACTTTGAAATTTTAAACATGTTAAGTTTCCGATTCTTTGTTTATAGGTCTCCCGTCCAAATCAACTTCCGTGCTGGGGATTAATGGAGGTTTGAAACCATATTCTAATCTTATATTAGTTACTTTCGGCGTTCTATCACTTCTTTTCAGCTTAGCTTCGGAAATTTGATTATTGTTTTTCTCCCACATACTGTCATAAAATTGTACTGGTGGGGGACCGTAATAAGTGTTTTCATTGACCGTTAGATATGTTACGTCGTTTGTTTTCTTTGTATCATTACTGTCTTCAGGCGTTACGTTTAGGTATTTGAATGACGTCGCGTACAACTTGCCCCATTGTGTTGTTTGAATCGGTACACTATTTGTTTGCTGTCTTTCTTTTATATATTGGTAGTATTGATTGAGGTATCCTTGTTGCGCTTGATGATCTTGATTGTTTTGAACAGGATGTGGATTTTGTTTAGATTGACCATGATACTGATGGTAATGAAGTAGGTTTTGAGACTCTTGCTCACTATTTCCATGGTTCAATGACGTAGCAGTATATGGAATTTGTACTGCATACGGTAGCTTCTTTTCAGTAATCTTCTCAACAATACTAGGAACCTTTGTTTCAACCGGGTAAGGTCTATCGATGTATTTGGTTAACACCACCGGTTTCTGAACCACTTTTTCTACAACTTTTTCCACTGGATATGGGACTTTTACTGGTACTCTTTTCTCTACAATTCTATCAACGGGAAAGAAGTAGGGAACTTTTTTCTCGACTATCCTGTCAACAGGATAGTGTTTTACTATATGAACCGGGACAGGAAAGGGTACATTCACGTGTACAGGCTTTTCAACAACCTGAGTCACTGGTACAGGTTTCTCTACTATTTTCTCAACGGGAAACGGCACTTGTTTTTCCACGGGATAGGGCACATGTACCTTTTTTTCATAAGGTACAGGAAACAATATTGTCTTCTCTACCGGATATGGAACTGGAACCTCTTTATGAACAAGTTTCTCGACTGGTATTGGTTTTTCAATCGGTACGAGTATTGGTTTTTCTATCGGCACTGGATATAGAACTGGTTTTTCGACTGGAACATGTACTTTGAACGGTACGGCTACAGGTGTAGGAACTGGAACAGTTTTGATAATTTCCTTTTCTACAAATTTCTCGACTGGATACGGTATCTGTACTGGCCGATCTATGTACACTTTCTGTTCCACGGGGTATGGTACCTTTACTGTTATTGGATAAGGTTGCGGTACTTGGACCGGATAAGGCTTTTTGATATGTTTCGTCACTTCAACTGGTTTTTCAATTACTTTATCGTACGGCACTGGAACAGTGACTGGTTTATCAACGGGAACTTGTCTAACAACTTCCACAGGATCAGGCACTTGCTTTTCTATATAGAGATCTAGATATTGGGGGCCAGGCACTTCTTTTTCTAGAATTATCGGTTGAATAACTTTTTCACCGTTAGCGTTTTTATTACTATAGTAATTTTCGTTTTCATATCCATTATCGTTTATGCCATCGTTTTTGATACTAAACTGAACCTCTGATTGCATGTTTTCACTAGGTTCTAATTCTTCTTTTGTTTCTTGATTGTTTTCATTACTCGGATCATTATCTTTATAATTTGAATTAGAATTTTCATCACTGTCCTTATTATTATATTTATTAAGAACTTCGTTTATACTTTCTTCATTTTTCTTCGTAAATTGTAGGACTTTCTTGTAAGTATTATACAAAGTTTTTGGGACGTCAAACGGATTTGAATTGCTTCTGCCTTCCTCCAAATACTCATGTACTTCAACATCATTTATATGAGTTATGTCTAGTGGTATCGATTGTTGTATCTCAACGATTGTTCTTTCTTTGGATGGACTCTTCACGGTTTCCTCAACGATTTCAGTATCAGAAGTATCATGATCATCAATAGAGTTCAAATCTTCAGTATGATTGGAATTGAGCAATCTCAGTGCTACAGTTATAGGTGCTAAGTATCTCTGTCCTATAGGTCTTGGAGTTACATAAACTATCTCCTCATTAAAATAATGTGGTACGTAAGTTTTAGTATAATTTCCTTTAGAGTCCTTTTTTATATTTACAATCTCATATCCGTTTTCTATATATGGAGTCATAGTCGATACTAAAGTATTTAAAACCTGCTCTTTGTAATCGGCATCACTGAATTCTTGTACAACGATAGGAGACGTAAACTTACCACTTTCGTAATTGTCTTTCTGAATTTTGTCAGATGCATTATTGTTCGAGGAGTCGACAACTCTATTTTCTATATTAGATATTTTTGCTTTCACTGTTATATGATTTCGTGGGTTTTCGATGTAACGGGTCTCCTCACTTTTTAAATTAAATCTAGATCGTGGTTTGATATAATCGTCATAAATTTCAGTAACGTGTTTCTCAGCGGAATGATTGATTCTCAATAAATCGTCATTTGATATAAGATCTTGGGTAGAAGCTACTAAACGTGATATACCGTCGTGCTCTTTAGTATTAGTATTTCCAGTTGAGACTGGACCGGTTTCACTCGAATAATAATAATATCCTACATTATTTGTATTATCTCTTGGTTGTTCAATTTTGAAATCAGTTGCCCCTTTGTAAAACCATGGTTCATTCTGCGGATCAGCCTCTCCAAATTTTTCATTTATATTATGCTTATCGTATGTCGGGATTTCTGCAACAAATTCTGCCGATTTTTGTATATTGTTATTAAATTCATTTGCAGTTTTTAAGTCTTCGTTAGAGCAATTGTGATCTCTAAAAACTTGCACAACTGATGTTAAGGGCACGTGATTTTCTTCTGCATCGATTTCTTGAAGTGAGGTTATCGGGTTCACGTCTTTGTTCGAGCGATCATTATTTTGCAGTTCAGTGGCTTGTTGAATATTTGTTATTAGATGATTAGTTTGAAAATTGTACCCAGTTGGGTTTAAAGTATTCAAGCTGAATAAATTTGGTTGTATATTAGTATATTGAATTAAATCGCCTGGTAAACTACCCTGCATAGTTTGATACACTGGCAAAGAGAATTGCTGTTGAAGAAGATATATGTCAACGGGAGTATGCGCAGAATTTCCGTTACTTTGACCGTTATGTGTTATCTGTGTGTTGTTAGGTAGCGATGGATTTTCATATATGTGAAATGGTACCTGCAACAAATAATTGTAAAGTTTTATTCTCACGATCCATTTTTGTTAGTGTTATTACAGAAGTAGCTACTGTAGAGTAGAGTAATCAGGTTTGGACTGTATGTTAGTTTGTCTCTTCAATTCGATAAAAGAGTTGTTTATAATAATGAAAGAACAAATAATGTACAAAAGTGCACATAAATAGTATCGGTGCTTTTTAGTCAAATTAAACAAAATCAGTGTTAGATTGTCAGAATCAACGTTCGTAGTAGGTAGGTACGTAAACGTACAAAGCATAGAACTATCTTCACGACCTCTCCTTCATCGTTACAGCCTATTAAAGTCCACTGCTGAACACAGGCCTACCCTATAGATTTCCTCACAAGGGAGATTTTTGCTATAGTTGCCACGTTTGGCAAGCAGGTTGGCAACCGCAGCTTTATATGTTTAGTCGTTATTAGGAAGACGCTGCTGCTCATCTCCTGATTCGTTTTCCTCGGTCGCCTCTTACGACACCAACGGTATGACATCCCCATATCTACACTACCCCTAGTGGATATTCTTACACCGCCACTACATGGTTAACTACGAGAGGGCAGTTCTCGCCCTACTAAAAGGGTATCGAAGAATTGTAACTTAGTGCACAATGTATTTGTCATAGTAAATTGTATACTAACCGCATGATTATATCCTACTGTTGCTTGGCCGCTACCGTCGGGTATTGGTTCTATATTTTGTAAGACACCAACGTTCGATGCATACTGAACTCCTTGTACTGGCTGTGGAATAAACGTACGTACATATCCATTTAGCAATTATTTACTACGCGTAAGGTACTTGATAACGTTTTTTACGTGGTAGAGCCGTACTGAAGCTATTATGTGGTTGTAGCATGAATGGGTCGATTCGATCGGGGAAGGACCACGCTCTCACAGAAAACCAGCGTAAAATAGCAGATCAATGCTGCCGTGTTTCGCCATTTACTCTCAAGCGAACTGTGTGCTCGTTTGGCACTCTAATTCGATGTAAAAAATCTTAATTGTAAAAATAAATATTCCAATCGGTTTAAAAAAGTAGGACGTTGTCAAATCGTCGGAATATTTTTTATGTATACCTGCGATAACTCTTTATCACGTTGTTCGATTTTTATGAGGTTATGATTTAGTTATAAAGGTCTTCACTACCTCAGGCCGCTCAAGGGTGGGTGCATATAAATATGGTTATGACATAATGATGGGATCCATGAGAATATCATCTAACTCCTCAATGTGCAAATGCATCTGAACGACATATCGGCGAATTTTTTAAACTACGTCAACGGATTTGGACGATTATATTATTTTTAATTCTTTAAGTAGGTTATTACTTATTAAAAGTTAAATTTATCAGTTAACCTACTAATTTTGACACAAGTGGGAGAACGCAGCGTGCGTCGAGCATTTATTTGACATGAGTGAATGAACGAAACGTCCGTCGAGCATAATTTTGACACAACTGGGAGAACGAAACGTGCGTCGAGCATTTTTTTGACACGAGTGGGAAAACGAAGCGTGCGTCGAGCATTTTTTTGACACAAGTAGGAAAATGAAGCGTGCGTTTTGCATTTTTTTTATAAAACTGAATAACAAACTAACTGCTATTACGTAGATAGCTGAAGTTACAGCAGACTGCAGCTCATAGACACCTGCAGCCAACTTCAAACAACTTCGAGCCGTATGTGAAACGCATTGCTACTTTGTTGGGCTATGTCGGTTGCTCTAGTTCTACTACGGATATCCTCATTTCTCCAGAAACCCTGAGTATAGCATATTAAAGGTAAAACCAATACATTTTACTAAATGTTGTTATAAGAAATATTAAGTTCCTCTTGGGCCCCGGTCCTCTCCGGCTGGGAGCCCGTGGCATTTTGCCCGGCTTGCCACCTTATTGTTACGCCACTGTATGTTTTGCATGACGAGTGTAGAAAAGCAGAGACCCCTTTTACTGGAAATAGGTCATTTCATCTTAGTACTCAGTGGTGACAACGTATCTGCATTTTGATTCTTTATTAGGGAATAAATGTCTGTGGGCCACAGCACCCACCTACCACCGAGTGGATTGAGTGCTCGTTAGTCACCCTTATTCTATAAAAAAATGATAATTTATTTACCCGAGACAGTTGGACATAAAACTGATTCGCGGGCACTGAATCTACAGGCGTCAACTGCCAACTCCACTCGAAGCCTTTACCATTCTGTTGCCCTCTCTGATTCTGGAATGAAAAATTATACCTTTAATAAAATAACAGTATATATTTTATAAGCGGGTAACAAACAAGCACACAGTTCATCTGACGACAAATTGATGCTGCGAAAATGTAAATGCGCTGTCACGCCTGAGGACTAAGATAGAATGGCTTCTTACTAGTAGAATGGGTCTCCATTTCTCTACAATTCGATTATAGTACCTACTCAAAAAAACCGTGGTAGCTTATGGACTAAGCGCTCGTTGTAAATTCACAGTAGCCGAGCAACCCGGGTTCGATCCCCGCCGTCAATAATGAAATTATTAATTGCAATTTTAAGCGCTGACTTACCAACGTGCTTGACGGTAAAAGAAAACATTGTGGTAAAACCTGCATGTTTGAGAAGATAAAAAATATTGAAGACATGTAAAGTCTGTAAACACGCATAAGGGACAGCGCGGGGACAATCTCTTACCCTAAATAAAGATACGGTCGATTTATATTACGATAATATATTTATAATGATATAAAATTGTGGTTAATTATAATCACGCTTTATTACTTCCAACTTTAGCTGTGTTATCAACACGCAGTGATTTGTAAATTACGAATATGTGTTTATTTGCATTTAAATTAAAGTGACGTAACGCTCTTACATTTATAATGCGTAGAGCGCGTAAAATACAGCTGAGTGCGGAAAACCGGACAACGCACCTGCACATAACCATTGGGTGGACTATGTATCGTTTGTCATCATTATTTTATAAAAAATATTAATTTATAAATAGCAGCAGGAGTTGGAGACCTGTATCATTTGATACAATGCTGACATCCACAATCCAGTCTTAATCAGATTTTAAATGTATAATATATATAATTAAAAAATCTAGGTAAGAAAGTGTTCCTACAGTTTACTTGAGGGTATGTGGCTACCACAGTTTAAAGCACCTGAGGCCAACTACAAACTAAGTAGACTTCAGAGGCATTGTCAACTCTAACGACTAAGATGGAATACCTGAAAGACTTATACTGGCTCTCTATACCCTTCAGAACAGACCGTATTTCTACCCACAAACAGCAGTGCTTACTTAAAAGTGTGATACCTCCCACAGACGGACTTCTTTGCAGAAAAGCAGTGCTAAAACCAGGAGAAATCTAGAACGAAACAAAGAAATCCTAGAGACAGTAACAAAACATAACATTATAAAATATAATGAAAATCAAGTTCAAGCCTGCCTTACGCTATCACGTTAACTCATAGGCGTTTTATAGGTTTAGTTTCATTGCGTCAAGTGGAACACGCACTGTCTCAGTGATAAAAATGCGTCTGTGTGTTTTTTTAAAAAAACTTCCGTGGGTCCAGTTCCGTGAGGATGGAACCGAGCTGTACGCTTACTGTGAAATCTATGACGAAAGCTGAGCCACTGAATTAGTACGGCTCACTCATTTTACTCGTACAAAGTGCTTGAAGACCAATACATTTTTAATCTTCCGCCGACTACGGAGTTAAGAGTTCATCGATAAGCATTGAATTAATATGTACTACGCTACGTACTAGAAGAGACGGCGAGATTTATTTAGAGCACGCGGTCTCAAACTTAATTATTCTGTGCCATAAAAAGGATACTCTGTGTCTTCTTCCATGCGCTTGGCACAGCCGTGCGATTTGGTTCTTTATTTTATTTTAGACGAGCGCACAGTCCAACTGATAGTAAATGGTTACTGTGGCCCAAAGACATCTACATCTACCCTCGATTTTGAATCCCAATGCAAGATGCGTAGTCAACCCTGAGGACTAAGATGGAATGCTTCCTATCCAGTAAAAAGGGTCTCCGATTCTCTAAACCCGCCATAGGAAATACGGCAACAATGAGTTGCTATTTTATGCCGGTATTATATGAGAGCGTTGTTTTTCCCCGGTCGAGCCGACTCTTTCGTGCTACAACCATAATGTAGCTACAGCGTAGCTCTACCACGTATAGGGCGTGTGTCTTTTCTAGTACAAAGGAATGTAAAGTTTTCTTCCTCGCACAACTTCCTTGCAGAATCAACTACCACCAAAGATTTTTCCGGATCGATACGAGTTAGGCACCTTCAAGAAAAGCGCCTACTTCTTTTTAAAAGGCCGGCAACACATCTGTAATTCCCCTGGAGGAATATGTCATCTCCTTGCGGAGGTTTTCGGGTTTGAGGAGGCCCTCTTTTCCCAGGTGTCATCGCGGGAGGACACGGCTCCCCCGGTTCTGGGTGCTGTCACGCAGCTTGTAGGTTAGATTGTTGCGCTCTTTACGCCATCAGGCCAGGTGTCGGGTGTGCTCACTCGTCCCCAGCGGCTCCCTCGTCGGGCGGTGAGCGTAAGAGTTCACGTGGAAGACGCCGCCCATCAGGTGGGCGTGCATGTAAGGGTGCCAGGTTGTGCAGGTGGGGATGTGGCCCGTTGTCTGCGCGGTCGAACAACCGTCTCGCAGTACGGGCCACAAATTCATGTATGGGCTCGATTTTAAGGTTCCTGGTTACGAGGTCATTTCTCACATAGCGGCCTGCTCCCACAATCGTCCGGAGCGCAAGATTCTGCTGTGCCTGCAGCCTCTTGCGCTGTGTGGTCGATGTTAGCGCGTACTAGGGTGGCGCTGCGTAGGTTAGCCGTGAGCGGACGTAGGTCTTGTAGACGGATAACTTCGTTTTCAACGGGAGTGTGGATGCCAGTGTGGGATAGAGTTTTGCTCGTGCGACTCTGGCCTGAACCACAACGTGGTTGACCATTAGAGTCACAACGAGCGTTCTATCTGGCATCCTAGGTAGGTGGTAGTACCTTTTCAACCCACGTCCTGCCCGAAGGCGGCGATCTTCCCGACATTGACCGCCATCCTCCATCTGTCCAGCCAATCAGGCAACAAGTCCAGCGGTCTCTGCAGCTTCTTAGCCGCGAGTTCTACCCGACGAGGTGACGTGAAGTACGCACTATCGTCTGCGTACAACGCGAGCATAACATCGTCTTCCCACTCCTCCAGGTGACCCTGGAGTATAGGGATATCATTGGTGTACACCGCGTACAGGTGGGGTGATAGGCAGCTGCCCTGCGGCACTCCCACTTCAATCGGTCGTGCTACCGAGACAGCCTCCTCGATGTTAACATAGAAGCTCCGCCCCTCCAGGAGAGACGCTATTAGCCGCACAAGCATTGGCTGCAAGGTGGTGTTATCAATTAGCTTATGGAGTAGCCCTGCGTGCCACACTCTGTCGAAGGCCTTCTCCATATCTAAGAAGACCCCTACACAGATGTGGCCGCGGTTATGCTCAACCGTAAGATAGTGCAGCACGCGGGCCAGTTGGGCTGTGGTGTAATGTGCTCTGCGGAAGCCAAATTGTTCCTCCCGCAGAGCAATATGCGGTAAAATGCGGTGGAGGGTAATTTTTTCGAAGAGTTTGGCTATATGCGGTAATAGCGTTATGGGGTGATAGCTAGCCGGGTACCTCCTGTTTGTTGTTTCTCCCATTTCCAGTTTGTTGGGAAGTGGCCAGTTTTTAACACGCCGTTGTAAAGTCTGGCCACCTCCACAACTCCCCTTCTGGGCAGCTACTTCAAGGCCATGGTGGTAATGCCGACGCGACCCGGTGCTTTGCGGTTAAGTAGGCGCATGATGGCGCACCTTACCTCCGCTGGCGAGATAAAATCCTCGCCTCGCAGTGGTGGTGCCGGGTGCGACCGGTATTCCCGTACGTGGTTCTCCACTATCGTTGTGTGCTCCGCGTACCCCTCTGCAATGGGATTAGGTGTAAATTGTGTTTGAAGGTGCTGTGCCATCATTTTCACCCTCTGTTGGGCGTCGTAGACTCTTTTTCCCGTGTTGTCCACAAGTGGGCAAACAGAAGGTGGTGTTTTGGTGAGCTTCCGGTTGAGGAGGTGCAGGGAGGTGGGTGTCGCCGAAGCTTCGTCGACTCACCTCTCCCATGCCTCTCCCCTGTGCGCTCTAATCGCCACCGATAGCTCTTCAGTGATTTCGTTTAATTTGGTTTTGATTTGTGGGCACCGTGTTTGTGTCCACAGCTTTTTCAGCTTTCTTTTCTTAGTGAGTTGAAGTTGTATTTTGTGAAGGAGTTCCTCCCCCCGGCGCCCCGTGGCGACAGGGTGTGAGGAGAGTTCCAATTGTTTATTTATAGTGGTGTGAA
>DWHP01001050.1:0-17097 GCA_018247895.1 Parnassius honrathi
GTGGCAGATTGTACTCTTCGGACTTCTGTACAATTTGCCGAAGGGTATGTATGTGGTCTATGGTACTAAAGCCTTTTGGGAAACCGGCTTGTTCGGGAGGCTGGAAGTCATCGAGTCTGCGTACGAGACTATTCGTAATGATTCTCGAGTTATTACGTCGCAAATCGTCTTAGACTTTGACAGTATATTTAAGTTAAAAGGCGTGCGGAGACGAATACATACGACTTTCTGTAGATTATGTAGAGCATCCCTGGCAACCACAATGAAATAGAGCGCAAAGAACGCTGGCACCATGACACAACTTTTCTTACTACCGGAGGTAATAGGGAAAAATTCTGTTTGTTCGCCATTTACAGAAACATAGCATACAAACGGACCCTTTTTACTGGACACCGGGCATTCCAACTTAGTCCTCACGGATGAAAACGCATCTGCATTTTGATTTGTAATCTAGGATAGATGTAGATGTTTATGGGTCGCAGCAACCACTTACCACCGGGTGGACTGTGTGCTCGTTTGTCACCCTATCCTATAAAAATATAGCAGGTTATTCCATCGTGTTAAATCCTCTGTATAATCTCATACCGTGTTACTAGGTAATCTCAGTTCATACAAAAGGTATGAAACGAATAAACACATGTATTCCGATTTAACTCTATATATTTCAGAAATGGTCGCGGACTTCTATCAAGTCAGAAACAATTTTACGATATCGCGTTTCAAAAATAGGTTTTGCCATCTAGGTAGTTTAACATACATATATTTATATTGAAGTGTAACATTGACACATTTCAAATTTAATATAAGCGTAAACATTACTACCCACCAAGGACGACAGTCCTTAACGATATCATGTATTATTGATAAGGAAAACCTCTTACTTTGTCGCTTTAATAACGAACTTTTAAATTTTAAAGTAACAACTCGCATAACTTTGTCAACGCCAGGGTTTTTTCCCACGATTTTACCCATAACCTATCCAGCGGGCGGTAACCCACCTTCCTTTACCAAAGCTATTTGTCCCGATTTCGGTTCATGAGTAATATTTGTCCATTTGTATGTATGCATCGTGTACATTAGACACTCTTGTGGCCATCCTCTCCCGAAATTTTGAATCACGCGTAGACATAGTTGCCATTTTCTTAAAGTACTTGTAGTAGTAGAGGCAGAACAAGAGGCTTACTAACCAAGAAGTGTCCAGGTGTTAAGAGCATCGCTTCGCCTTCATCTTGGATATACGATATCAGTCTCGAATTTAAGCATGCTTCGATTTGAGACAGTAAAGTAATTATTTATTCGAAGGTCTAGGTGGAGTTGCCTATAACTTTGTTCAAATATCCTTTCATGTACTTAATTCCTTACTTCACACAAACCACCAAAATTTGAGGCATTGGGCCTTCCGTTTGTAGCTAACCTGTCAGATATTTTCGGTGAAAATGATTTCGCTTATCAAAGAGTACCCTTAAATCTCGTGCTGCACCGACAAAATTAGAGCCATTGTCACTATATACGTCACTACAACGACCACGTCTTGCTGTGAGTCTTCCAAAAGCAGCTAAAATCCCTGTGATGATAAGTCGCTTACCGCTTCCTTTATATGACTTATCATCTCCCTTAGATACTCTTATATTTATTGACCCAGAGTAATCTACTCCAATGAACAGAAAAGTTCCGGTTGGTGAAACTCTTTCTATTGGTAGTTCGCCCATAAGTGGATTGTTAAATTGATATTTATATCAAGCACACGTGACACACTTGCGAATACAAAATTTTACAAAATTTAAACCCGGATTATTCAATAGATTGAACGTAAAATATTAGGTATTAGCTTGACACTCTCATGTAGTGTTTGAATATGTGCATTAGCTACACGAAGTTTCGCCAAGTGAGAATTGAAAGAAATTATGATTGGATGTTTCTTATTCGCATTAAGTTGAGCATTACCAATCCGTCCCTCGACTCGGAGTATTCCGAGTGAATCTATGAATTGCTTTTTTCAGAACGTATGTTTTGGTTTTTCTTTATATTTGCCTTTCGGATATCGTCTGCAGTAAGCTATAACACGAAGTTTTTTTAACGTTAAAAATACATTCGCTACGTGCACAGAGTCAGTATTAGTATTTTTTTGGATTGATATACGTAATTAGT
The DNA here is from genome assembly GCA_018247895.1 of Parnassius honrathi. NCBI lineage: Eukaryota > Metazoa > Arthropoda > Insecta > Lepidoptera > Papilionidae > Parnassius > Parnassius honrathi. Next base: position 2,149 of record DWHP01001050.1, read on the forward strand.
AAGTTTTTTAACCAGACTAGATCATTTAACAAACACTGACGAGTTGACATATTTGATGGATTAATACCTCGTGATGCACAGTCAGCCGGGCTATTTTCAGATTTTACATAAGACCACTAACTAGGGTTAAGCCGGGCTACTATTTCTACAACTCTGTTACCAATTAACGACTTCTATCGATTAGGGTTACTTAGCCATGCTAATACTACTTCTGAGTCCAAGCATGTAAATTATCCATAAATATCTATTACATGTAAATAAACCACTGCTGCATAAACTGCATTTAAAGCATCCCAAAATCCGTCAAGTAAACTGTATATTTGTTCCAAATCTTCTCGATATTTAATCCATTCTGCTTAAACCATCTTGGATATTGATTCATCCCAACCAATACCAGATAACCACAATTTTTGAATAAAGATTTTTGCTTTAATAATACTAGGAGATATCCAACCTAACAAATCATATAATCTTTTTATGTCCGAATTTTTTTTCTTTTTGTTACAAGATTTGTCATGAGAGCTAATTTAACTGTATATATAAATTGGTCATGTTTACGATTCCATATTAGTTCAAGTATTTTATTTATACTATTTTGCTTCTTAATAAACCTTTTCTCTTCTGAGTTTTCTTCTATCGCTTAGGCCTTCAAAATATTTGCTATAGCTTCATTATTGCTATTCTATTTTTGTAAACGAATCCATCCTCTTTAAGTAAGGCATTTCATCTGCTTGTCAATCTCAATTGATTGATCTTGACTCGGGCATCGTGACATCAAGTCATCCATATAAAAGTCTCTTTTGACTCCTTCAGCAGCAAGCGAATATATTTCACATTTATTTATCTGTACTAAGGTTTTAACAGCCAGATATGGTGCTGCAGAGATACCAAAAGTTACTCGCAGCATCTAGCATTCGCGGATATTATCTATATTGCTTTCACGCCATAAAATTGGTTGGTAATCTGCATCATTAACACTTATTTGCCGGTATATTTTCACTATATCGGTAGTGTAGCAGATTGCACGAATTCACCAACGCATTATGATGTGACGAATTTCTACTTGTAGGGTCAGTCCGATCATTAAATCATCATTCTAACTCACTCCATTTGATCCTTTACTATTCGATACGAACCTAGACGGTTGTATTATCTTCATCTACTGCCGAATAATACGGTAAATATACTCTTAGTTTGTAATCTTCCTTTTTGACTGATTGCATATGATTCAATTCTAAATACCCATTAATTTTTTTCTAGTATTCTGATTTCAAATATGAATCTCGGTCGAGTTTTCTTTCGAGCGACATGAACATTTTAACGCTATTTCTGGTTTCTGGTTAAAGAACTTTATTCTCATTAAGAATACAAAAAAAATTCACTTGTCATGAGAACATAAAAATTTATAAGTTATAACAATATCTGGAGAAACACAGAAGTTGGGGGTACATTACAAATACAGTTAAAAAACAGATTTGAAAAACATATTTGCTGTGGTTGACCCTTCTTACAGGCTAGTGATTCGCTTTTAAAAGACAACTTGACGATTTATCGACAAGTTTCATCGCATTTAGTGGTTAACGCAAATATTTCCTCACATCTTTGCTCGTCCTTAGACATAATCCATTTTGCAGATTTAGGCTCATCCTCTATCTCCAAGAATGGCTTGAGAAGATCGTCTGCTCCCACATGCGTAGATATCATATACTCCGACGTAGATTCCTTTACAAAAGGAACATACATTTCTCTTTGTCATATCTCGTCAGTTTCAAGGCACTCCCCTTTTCTCCTCAGCCAGTATCAGAATCCTCAGCGTCGACATATCAGACAGAAGGCCGAATTAGCCTATAAAAAGCTCGGCGTGCTCGGACAGTATTTCATGCCAGATCTGGAGCAGTTCCTAACACTAGGTTGTGGCTCCCCAGTACCAGCTCCGTCCATCTGATCGCATCCAGCTTGGAGCTGTTCTAATCGTCGGTGATCGAGCTCTTTTTGATCGGCTTAACTCACTGGGACTGCGAAGATATTTTGCACCTTTTTGCGTATTTTATCGCGTCTACCACGGAAAATGTTCTGTGGAATTGTTCGGACTAATTCCAGCCGCACAATTTCACCATCGCACATCCAGACAAAACTCGCGATACCATCCATACCATCTGGATGACTGGCGGCCCACGACTGTGCGATATAAAAGAAGTTTTCTTCCTCACACAACTTCCTTGTGGAATTGAATACCACTAGAAATTTTTGTGAGCCGATACGACTAAAGGACCTTCAAAAAAAGAGCTAACTTCTCTTTAAAAGGCTGGCAATGCATCTGCAATTTTACTAAGAGACCAATTTCATGCTTACAATATAAATTACAATGATATCCCATGACTAAGTATAAATCTTCATATTATTGAGTCAGTGTGACGTACTTGTGGTCCCATCTATCAAATATTTTATGATGCTGGCAAAGTCAGTTGGAACACTCTTTAGACTGAAAAATTGCTTCAAACCATTATTAGCTAAAAATTACTTGTTACTATATCTGTATTCCTACAAAGTCCAATATTGTTGATGGTTCTCATTGGTAATTGGAATATGTAGTTATAATTGTTTAGCTTATTTGGAAAGTTGTCACTTTAAATAATGTAATTTCAGTACATTATCAGTAGAATCGTTGTTATGTACAAGGTATCAACATTCCATGCCGCAACCTTTATATAACTGCAGCGTGGCTCTACCTCGCAAAAATTCATTTATAAAAAGACAAACACGTAATAGTGGTCAGTATTACTTGGCTACTGCAGCATAGTTATTATCTTGGATTTGAATCCTTGTCGAATACATTACATGTAACCAAAAAAATAATTGTTGGTTGAAATTAATATTGTTGTGATAGAAAGTTACATTGTTTATACTCATTGTAATGAACGTCCCAATTTTTTAAAATATTCTAATTCAATTTCATTTTCTTTCAGATTGGTATGTTGAACATGCCCAGTTGCTGGTTTATCTATTCTATTTGTTGACATTAATGCAGAAAAAATCTGTCCTTCTTATGACCTCTAACCCTATTATAAAAGTAAGTTTGTTTAAATTTGTAGAATTGGACTAAAATTACTACCGTTAATAACTAAATATATACATACACATTGCCATATACGAGTAAACAATTCAGTCATGTCTAATGGTATTGATAGTGATCCATTCAGTGTATAGGGCCACAAAATACAAGTATCGTTATTTTTCGTATCTTGATAAAAAAAACGTGAGTCTCCGTTGAACCGTCGTCATTTCTATCATTCGAAACAAATAACGGAATTCTTTGTTTGTGTAACATTTCTTGAATAATAATAATTCCTCAGTATCAATTTATTCATCTTCTTCAAAATAGTCGCAATCTACCGTTGCATTTACTTCAATTATGTCGTAGTAATTATTTGTAAACTCTTTCCATTTGCTTTCTTTAGATTTTATTCTTATTACTATGAATTGTTTTGTCAGTGTGTCTTTTGAAGTTTTCCGTAAAATTATTCTCGCCTTTTGCAATATTTTAATGTATTTTTACGATTTTAGTTATGATATAATATGAAAATTTTACAATACTATATATCAAATTCAAAATATTTCACAATTCTTCTGTGTTCTTAGAATAACTTTTCTTTCTTACGTCTTTTACAAGTCTCTTATACTTGTTTTCTACAACGACAGAAAATTGGGCATAGATTCCTCATCTGTCTCTTTTTATAAACTATTCTAATTCCCCAAACTAATACTGTCTGACACTAAATAATTTATTACTTCACCTTTTAAAACACTGTTATTTACTAATATATACAGTACCCACAATTTGTAATCCGTACTTATTCAGCACACCGTCTTTTTATTAGTCTGCATGTAGTCTTAGGAATTGAATAGGTTTGGTAGCTCCCTTATTCACTGTTAGTTTGCTCGCCTGATGTTCACAACCACAACGAGCGGTATGATGGTAACACTTCAACTCCTGTGAATTATTCCACATATCTCCCGTTACCAGGAACTAGAGACCCCTACAGTGAAACCCCGTCTAACATGGACGTCTAACATAAATCCGATTCGAAGGACCATCTATAATCGCGTACAGCATTAGTACGTAACCTCAGTGGATGAAAAAGGTATGAAACGATTAAACAAATGTACTCAGATATAATTACATATATATCAGAAATGTTCGCGGACTTGTATCAAGTCAAAAACATACATGCATACATATATTTATATTGAAGTGTAATATTGCCACATTACAAATTTGATATAAACGTTAACAACCTCAATAGTCATACATAATTTTCTGGACAACCAAATTTTTACAAAATTATCCATAACTTTCTGCGAGGTATGCTATCAAATGCTCTCTTCAAGTCAACAACGATGATGATCCTCGCCACATATTTCATGCGAATAACGTACGCAGAAGATTGCTGCATTGGGTTTCTGGCAACAACGCTTTCGAAATGAGAATGAGTCGGTTGAAAAGCACCCTAGCATATACTCTTCCATGCGTGGAAAGCAGCGACACATCACGATAATATTATAGTCAGATCTTTCACATTCGTTTTAATATAAAGAGCACATGTGTCATATCTTAAATACGGATGAAACTTGTTCTTCGCACCACATCCAGACAAAAAGTTCCATATCGTAGTTTATAGCTCTGTTCACCTTCATGTTTCAACAATTCTACAGGAATATTAACAGAAATATCAACTCCAACTGCTCTATTATTTGATTGACCTTGAATGGCATTGACAAAATCTTGCAACGTTGGTTGCTTTTCCAACTCGGGAACTTGCTAAAGAAATAATAGTTACTGATGAATCCGATGTCAGCTATTAGCTTTAGAAGCTTTTAATACATTCAATCTCCCTCAACCACAAGATGTCTTTCATCTCCCTTACAATTCTCGTTGAGAGCAGTCTTCTCTCCTTGATTGCTTTTAAAATCAATTACTTTGACTCCGACTGTAATTTTGTTGTCGTAAGAGCTTCCGATATCTTGCCAAAATAACAGTTAATTTTCACCATTCCCATCAATCCCGTCCTAGTGGAGACACTAATTCAGGCCCTTATATATAATAATAGAGAGTGTTTCAATCAGCTTCAAGATCACCGGTATCCAATCGATGTGGGGTTTATGAAGGAATACGATAATGAGCCCTTTTCTTGGGAGTAACTTGCTAAAGATCAGCAAAAATGGATGCGACTTGCAAAACAAAATATCAACACTATGGAATCCAAACGCGCACATGATCTAGATTCTATATAATATTCGAAACTGGCAGAAAAATCTTATGGCATCCAAATGGTAGCGGTACTGACATACCATCTAAATTATGCTATGCAACGTTTACATGTTCGCAGAGCACAGTCGAGTAGACACGAGTAGGAGCATGTAAACGCCTTGTTTGTGTGTTCTCACTACTCGGCCCGAGTATTCGCCTGTTCTCCACTTATTGTCAGTTTTATGGTCCGAGTAAAGGAGTACTCATGTATATTTGTATCGGTGTTTACAAACTCGTTATTATTTGCTTGACTTGTGATAATTGATGATGATAATTGATAATTTAGTAAAATTAAAAAATAATAAATACCCACCTGTGACGGAACGGAATAACGAATATGTTATTTTTAGAAATCCTAGAAAATAGAATTAGTTTTAAGAAAATGGTAATGAAAGTTAATATATCATCATCATCATCGTTAGAGCCTTTTACAAATTCACATCTGAACACAAGCTTTACCTTAGGAATACCACAAAGTACCGTCCTGACTCATTTACATCCATCTATTTCCTGTATATCTTGCTAGGACATCACTCCATTTAGTAGGGGGCTGCAACGTACCCCCAAAATATATATTTGTAATTCTATATATATCAAGCAGACATATAGTCGTGACAACTAGGGGCAAGTCATCCATGTTTAAAAGATAAACCCGTCGTACTCGTCCACGAACAAATTGACGAGTTACTCGGCGAGTTGTTCGTGCCGATAATGGAAACGTGCAATTAGACGTATAACACCCGGACTGATGACCGGCTGCTACTCCAAAAGTGTGAGATATTTAGTGCTGCAATCGCTAATCCGCCTGCCAAGCAAAAGCTTTTATCGTAATTAAGGCAAATCTTCCTTAAATTTTAAAAGGCACATGTTCTTTACGTGCTGGTGAAGAAAAGTTGAACTTTTTCCCATAAACACTTCTTTAATAAAGTGAAGACCATTTGTCTATTCTAACAATACATATTTGTTTTAACTTTTTCGAAGAAAATGTAATTTAAATTCTTATGTTATTATATAAATACTAAAGTTCTAAATGTCTGACTTACCGACCATATCATTTCTTTGTGACATGTCGTTCATTTTCTTAGCGAATTTATGTTTAGATTCAATGACCTGAAACAAGTTTGTTTAGCAATTATTCTATTTTTATATTGTAAGTGTCATTTATACGATGGAATATATATAAATAAATCAAGGTGAAATGGGCCCCAAGGACTAAGTGGAAAATAAAACTTGCAAAATGAAAAAGTTAGAAATGTGCTTTTTTAAATGAAAATAAAAAATTATTGATACGGGTTGGTGAATACAAATTTAAAAGCTAATGAAACAGGATATTAGTACCAAAAAAAACCGACTCAGCTTGAGTTGATACAAAAAAATCAAATATTTAATCAAATTCTATTCGTCTACATCACCCACAGGTGAGGTAAAAGAAATACAAGGATTTTATTGCTTCTTTTACTCTAGACGTAAAATATCAAGACTAGAGACGACGTCCGTTAAAGACGTAAAATATCAAGTTGCCAGTCCTAGCATACGTGGCGAATATAACAAATCCTCCCCGATTTGCGCTAAAATTACACCTCATAAGATTTTTTAAAAAATACTCCAAAGTCATGTTAGATATTGTTACGAGCTTAGGGTTCGTGACAATAAAAACTGCCGATTCAATTACCAAAATTGATTAATGACCGAACACCAATTAAAACTAATACACGCTAATAATTAAATAATTAACACTTAACACTTTATTTTATTTTATTTTCTCTATTAAGTCTGCACTTGTACTGCCTCGGTCACGGCCCTGAACGGCCTTTATATAGGCTTTTTCCACCGAAATATCTAGAATGTTCCAGCAAATACCGGTCCCGACCAACAAGGTGTAGAAAATTCGAGTATGGAGTTTTCTAGTAAGCTTAGTTTTTCTATGCGATACTAGATGGCGCTAATGTGAGAGTTCTAGAAAGATTTTGACGCTCCTATTTCTATTAATACAAGATGGCGCTAATAATCAACCGCCATATCCTAGGCATTAATTGTGGCGCGCAAAAAGGCTTCTTCATATTTTTTTTTGTATAGGATAGGGTGACAAACGAGCACACAGTCCACAGCACACAGTCCACAGCACACAGTCCACCTGGTGGTAAGTGATTGCTGTGGCCCATAGGCATTTAGATCTATTCTCGATTACGTATCAAAATGCAGATGCGTTGTCACCCGTGTGGACTAAGATGGAACGTTTCGTTTCCAGTAAAAAGTCTCTCCGGTTCTCTACACTCATCATACGAAACACAGCAGCATTAAGCTACTATTTCACGCTGATATTCTGTGAGAGCATGATACTTCCCCGGTTGAGCCGACCATTGTAGACAGTATTTCTTTAACCACCACGCTTGCAGGTGAACAGGTGACTAAGTACCGGATTTATAACTTCGAAAGTACAAGTAACATGGAAGTTGCTAGTATTCTAGCAATAGTGCCTCTTGTTGCCAGGCCATGAGGTCTTCATGGCCTTTGCCACAGTCACCCCTTACGACACCTATGGCACAAAATGAGGCAATAGATTCTCTTAAGCCGTCACCATATGGCATATATTTGGTATTTTAAGAACTATCTTAGTCTAAACTCTTCGCTTGCTGAACTTGTGACGCGTATATGTGTACTAAGATCGCTCCCTAAAACTATAGGTAAAAATATTATGTAAACACCACTAAAACAATCAGTTATATTAACGTGACTTTCATTGAAAACAGCTGAATTCTGGATATTCTTACAAATAACGTACCGCATATTAAATCTACATTTCACTATAAGCTACATTTGGTATGTACAACACTTTTGGGCTTTTTTTTGTACAAAAGATAAGCAGAGGTTTAGCTTTTTTAGGTACCATAATTATGCTTACTGTCATTAAGAAGTATCAAAAGTCAAAATGTTTTGTTGTTAACAAACTGGCTTACAGTTAGGCAAAATTAAAAAAGTGCCGAATGTACACTCTATTTAGGAATTAATTAACAGAAAAACTTTATACTACTATATCTATAAAAAAATATTAATTGCTGTCCATTAGTATCGCTAAAACTAAAACCGATTGGACCGATTTTGATCAATATTTTATATGTGTTTAGATGATTTAGTTTGGACCCGGTAGGTGACACTGTTATCGAGATCCATAGTTTATTCATGTGAAGCTGGGGCATTGCTTTTAGTAATATAAACATGTGATTGATGAAGATTGAATCAAAATGTCTTTATCAGGGGTGTAGTACTTTTAATATTAAATCCAGGTAAAAATTCAAAACCAGATTAAAAAAAGCTGGATATAAGCAAATATTAGGTAGATTTATTTATTTTTCAATATTACCCGATCGACGATATCCCAAATGGTGTTTATATGCTTATAGTACGTGGTGTAAGTAGGTGTTAGTTTATAAATAGCCTCTATTTGCAGCAAGGGATTACAAATACGCATAATTAATAAGCCCAATAACTCTTCGAATGCATTCATAAATGTTTTTTGATCTTTTTGCATGTCCACACCTAATACAGTCTCTGCAAAAATAAGGAGAAAATCAATATAACACGTATTTAAGATATTGGTTAAGGAATGATTTAAGACAATAAATGTGATTTGGTAAACTACCAACTTGTTCTTTTTCTTTATCAGTTCGTAAGGTACACAGCTGAACATGGGCCTCTTTTTATATAAAAAAGACAAACAAGCACACCGTCCACCTGATGGTAAATGGATGCTGTTGCATATATACATCTACATTTATCCATTTCTAAGATTCAATATTTAGATGCGTTATCACCCCTGAGAATGGCATGGAATGCCTCGTTTACAGTAAAAAGGGCCTCCGGTTCTCTACATTCTCCATGCGAAACACAGCAGCATTAAGCTACAAATTTACACCGCTATCCGGTGAAAGCGTGGTCCTACCTCGGTTGAGGCGACTCATTCGTGCCACAATCGTAATGTAGCTGCAGCGTGACCTACGACGTACATAATAACCTGATAGTATGTGACTACCGTCGCCCAAAAACAACTGCGACACCACAGATTTATTAGAGATGCATTGCCAACATTAAAAAAAGAGTGGGCCTTTTTTATGGATCTTTAGTTGTAACAGTCAGGTAAAATTGATTGTGGTAAGTAAGTGCACAAACTTGTGTCTTGTCGAATTTTAGACTTTGTCCCAAAGAGACTTTACTTCAGACAAAAGTTTGTTCTTCAAACATTTCCGAGAAATATTGGAAAATTAAATATTAGCAATATTATTTGTATACAATCTATCATTCATACGCAGTTGGAACAGGGTAGGCGACGACGTACAGCCTCGTGGAATACATGCATTCACAGGCTTGAAGTCGGTGCATGCACCATCGACTTTAGTGTTTTCTTATAGAAAATCCTAGAGTAAAAAAGAAAATCTTAAAGAAAATTGTTGATAAATTGCATAATTTTGATTAAAGACTTCGCTATCTCCAAACTAACCACCAAGGCTGGACTTGACCGCCTGCGCTCATCGGTGTTTTGGTTAAACAAGAAAATCAGCCAGACCAGCTAAGCGACCCCGGCGAAAACCGTGCTGGCGGTCGCTAATCCACTGGTACCTTAAGGTACCGCACGAGCTGGCAGTTAAAAATAGATTTCCTTATTTTCGAAAGCATGGAGGTGATGGTGATAGGCATGTAGTTTAACAAATGAGAGCGGATACCTTTTAAAAAATCAAGTGCACCAAAGCTTTTATCCACGAGGTCAATACTACGCCTACGGAGTAGGAGTACCTTAAAAGATGCGTTAGAATCGATGCCAACTCTGTATTACACGTCATTGGCTCTATTTGGTAGATTCTTTCAGCTCAACTCAACTTGTGGATGTCCAGAAAGAGGAGAGCTTTGCGTACTGAGCATTGTGTAACCTGCACATCGGATGGTGCACTCACACCGCCAGATGTTCGGTTCTGCAATTAAGCTACTGTCGCTTCAAAGTAAGAATAAAAATTAAATTATCAGTCACCATTGTTAAGGCATTTTAATTTTTTTGATATATTCAACGTCGCAGTAGTTTTTTCGAACATTAATGTGTCAAACACTTTTTCAGTGTAGCCTATAGCTAACTTAGTTGTAATACTGTGTATGCATGTAATCATCTGTTATTAAAATGTAATGTTGTGTGTGTCTGTAAGTATCTGTAATTATATCGTTAACGTATGTAATGGAGTCACGCTGCAGCAAAAATGGGTTTAAACCAGGGAAGGTCGATGCGTGCATAGAATAACAGCCTAACATAGCAGTCAATTCTACTTCGTTTCGTATAATGACTAACGAAACCAACTACCTTTAGATTTTAATTGAGGATGAATGCGATGGATATCTATGGAGTATTTTTGTATAGAATGAGGATAATAAACGGGCACACAGTCTATCTCATCTCACGATAAATTTTCGAAATGTAAATATGTTGTCACACCTGACAAGTAAGCTTCTCAACACTAACCATACAAAACGCAACAGCATTAAGTAGCTATTTCCCGGACAAGCCAACCCATTCCTGCATTTACCATAATATAGCAGAATTTCTGCAGCTGTTAACATAATTTTAAATATTCTACAAATTAAAAATGATTCCATCTAGGATGATGACGCTTATGGGCTTGCTAATTTTAAATCCGGGGCGAATGACCAGAAAATGGTGCTGCGGAAAGTTTCCGGGTTCGAAACCAGAAACGGATGGTCACTAAATGTTAGGGTGGCTGGGTTGCCCTTCGTATCCGGAGAGAAGGAACCTCAAAATTGTTGGGCCACAGTTATAGCAAAAACAAGATGACGGACGTGGCACATGGCCGGGTTTTGGACAATGCATTTGCTAGGACCTAATCTATTATATCAGCCGGCGAGGGGAGGAGCATGAGCTGCTGTAGGAAAAAAGACAACAAATGAGAGCAGCTCAAAATGAAAGAAGGGAAAATGCACTTACTTGGGCTTTGATCTTCTGATTGCCTCTACTCAGACCTCGAGTTTGATGGCGCTACGTTGCGGCTGCGGTGGTGCGCAACGTCAAATTATTCGCACTAGTGCACGACGATAAATTGCACTATGCAAAGCGGTCACTACTAGGTTGTTCTGTGGCCGGCTGCCACAAGTACATTCATATCCAGGGTCAATTTGCAACTGCTTAGCGCGGCCACACGTCGAGGACTCTGGTCGGCCAGAGGCGTCTTTCCCCTTTCACTTTTTGCGTAGCCCTCTTATTGAGCGTGGTAATGACGCCACCATGTCTAGCCTCCTAATGGAGGCGTGCCCGTGCAGGAAGGGAAACGAAAGTGAAGAGGAAGGATATTACCAGGTAAAATAGTTAACTAAATGTGCGTTTTAGCGCAACCATAAGATACAAAGTGAGTGCACTGCACTATGTGATGTCTGATAGATCCGAAAATGATCACTTATTCAACTTACCCAACTTTTTTTATGTTTTTTAATTTTATCAATTATCTATCTAACCCATTTAACTTTGATGATATATAAACTGATATAAAACAAAAATACCAACCACATACTGACTCCATGGTAAATGTAGTTATATATTTTGATATTGAAATTGCGCCTCTGCCCACTACTGGTTTTAGATTCTCTATAAGGAAATTGCTCTGTTTGGCAAAAACTTCAACGAAATGTCGAAGATTTCTTGTAGAGAAACTCGGTGCAATGATCTTACGCCGGGGCCGCCAAATACTAACTGAAACCAAAAAACATACAACTTGTATTTACACACACAAACACACAAACACACACGCACATACACACACATACACACACACACGTACGCACGCAGGCACACACATACTCACGCACACGCACACACTCACTCACATACACACACACGCGCGTGCACGCACGCGCGCACGCACACACACACACACACACACACACACACACACGCACACACACATCATTAGTTCTTCTCAAGATATGTGGGACGAAATAGTTAACTAACCTACATAATACATAATGAGGGATACAGGTTTGGCTTCAAGCAGATATTATCAAAAGCAGTACTCTAACCGAGTTATTGTGTTTTATCTATTTATTTTATTTTATTGAAATGGTTTACTATAGTTCGGCCGTTCAGAGAATGCGTTCCTGACACCTATCAGTTAGTCACGACTAGTGATGGGCACAACGTATTTTTGATATAATAATGTTGTTTTAATGCTCATCAATTGTTAAAACGGTAAACAACCAGCAAAAATATTTTTATCGTAACTGCAACGCCATTACAAAGTTACGTCGTTAGTTCAATCGCGACGTGTCGGGAACGCATTCTCTGAACGGCCGAACTATAAGGTACTATATATTATAGTACGGGTGGCAACCCTATTCTCCTCTTATGAACCCACCTGCTAAACCTTTTATAACGTAAACGAGGAAACATACATAAAGCCAATTATTCTTTTTATGTCTATTAACCTGTAAAAGACCACTTATAGACATGTAACTACCGTTTGGGGAGGACTTGCTGACTTAGATCGGGGAAGGACCACGCTCTCACAGAATACCAGCGTCAAACAGCAGCTTAATGCTGCTGTATGATGATTGGAGAGAACCGGAGACCCTTTTTACTGGAAAAGAGGCATTCCATCTTAGTCTTCAAGGTTGACAACGCATCTGCATTTTGATTCACAAGCGAGGATAGATGTAGATGTCTATGGGCCACAACAACCACTTACCGTCAGACTGTCACACAGTTGACAAAGGAATAAGCCACATCCCCAAAACTACGATTCATTTCAAGGTATACTGTTAAGGTCTTCGGTTCTTGAATATAAAAATTAATTGATTTTATCGCTTTTAACTTTTCTATTTCCGACATTCTAGTCGTTTACAGCACTTATAATCAAACAGGACGTGGGTCCTAAAAAGTCCGCAAATTGAGTTTAATATTATTCCTGACTTTATAAGAATACAACAAACCTCTGATTATTTTAACTACCGACTATATGTGTATACTAAAGCGTTAAACCCACAATGGAATAATGCGTTGCAGCAATGAAGACAATTCTATTACCCTCTCGTCGCACGATCGCCCACAGGCTCTCATAAATCACGAGGGCGCAAATGTCGGGATCAATACGCACTGTCGCAATAATGCTAACTATTAGTTAAAATATATAAATTAATACTCTGTATAGAATGTAATGAAGTTAGTTTGATTAGGGAGTTGTACAGATGCTTTTAGTATTAAAAAAATGCTGATGGGATATTTCTTTTATAGAATAAGGGTGACAAACGAACACGCAATGCAACTGATGGTAAGTGGATGCTGTGGCCTGTAGACTTTTACATTTATCCTCGATTAAGAATCAAAATGCAGATGCGTTGTCACCCCTGATGACTAAGATGGAATGCCTAGTTTCCATTTAAAAAGTCTCACGGTTATCTACACTCATCATACGAATCACGGCAGTATACATGCTGGTATGGTGGTATTTCACGATGGTGTTTTGTGAGAGCGTGGTCCTTCCCCGGTCGAACCGACCCATTCGTGCAAATGTAATATATCAGCATAGCTCTACCAAGTTAAAAATATTAGTCAATAGCGATCTGCACCAGCTGCACAAAGTTGATTTCTGGATCTCGGTAACGGCGCCCCCTACCAGGGCTAATTGTGAATCGTTTAGATCATACAGGGACCCACTTAATCACACAAAAAAATTCATCAGAATCGGTCCTGCCATTTTTTCCAGCAGGAGTTTTTGCGCGACTAATGAACAGCAATTGATTTTTATGTATTATAATGTCATTTTATATTGCATAATAGTTAGAGACCGTATATTAATTATCATTAATATATATCAGTAATAGTGAGTGTATGGATTGTGGATTCTACTGAAATTTAGTGATTAAAATAAGTGGATTATGTCGTAGTATAGGACATAAGATACTTTTCATAACAATTCTAGTTGGTATGACTCTCTATCTTGAAGTCTATCGGGGGTAGGTACTAGCCTAGGGTTGCCAGATGGTCGGGATTTGTCTGGATTCTCCCTACATTTTAAATGATTTCCAGACTCCCGACGAAACTCAAAATATCCAGACAAACAGCCTCTAATTAGACTGAACTTTGAAGTAAATTGTTTGCATTTTAAATTTTCTCTGAATACACTATACATTACTAGACTTAAGTTAATTTTTTTTTAATAGTATGGGGTGACAAACGAGCACACAGTCCACCTGATGGTAAGTGATTGCTGTGACCCATAGTCATCTACATCTATCCTCGATTACGAATAAAAATGCAGATGCGTTATCACCCATGAGGACCAAGATGGAATGCCTCATTTTCAGTAAAAAGGGTTGCCGGTTTTAAGTTTATTTAATGCTGTGTCACACAACCGAAATACGTATAAATAACTACGTTTTACACTAACACTACGAATAAAAAAACGACGGGTTGCACTCCGGGAGTGTTGGCAGAAGTGAAAACTTGAATATTAACGTTTTGCATTTTTGATATTTTGGAGTGGTTAGGAAATAATTTTGCACGAATTGCTTTAATTATCGGTATAAGAGTACTATCATTTATGTGGTAGAATACAATATTTATTTATTGCGCTATCGTACACAAACATGACAATTTA
>DWHP01001051.1:0-17094 GCA_018247895.1 Parnassius honrathi
CCTGTGCTGAGTCATACATAAAAAACTATAACGGAAATAATATACAAGTATTAACAATTGTGCCGTCTATTTACGCTCACGCACAGGAAAATTCTATACAACTTCATTGCAATAAATCTCTTGGCCAAAGTTATAAAGTCTTGCGTCGAACGAGACTGAACTAAGGAGATAATGTATTTCGGTCAGGCTATTCTTTACGCGCGATCTAATTCTGCAAGCCAAATCCGATTTAAGGATTTACTATATAAGCTTTCTTTTCATAAAATAACTGCATTAAGGCTTGCAGTTTCAAGAATGCTAGATAAATATATAGAGATAAGCTCTACGCGATAATTGCCCCGTGACTTAAGTGAAGTGATAACTTCAGGTAATCTATTAGATAAGAAATATATATTTCTCCAATTAAAAATAAATGTTTGAATTAAATTCCCGAACAAACACGCCTATTGCAAGGACGTTAGCAATTTCAATATATCGATACTAATTGCTCCCTTGGTTGGTAAGTTGTATGAGATTTAACTTTAGATTAAAGATAAGAAATCGCAAATAACCTGGAATTGTAAAAGCTCTACAGAACAGTTACAACAGAAATGATAAATTAGGCTTTCAAATTCAATATTTTAGTGTAGTTCCTTTTAATCAAAAGCTTTCTGTAGCTTTTAGCGACTTATAATTTGGCGAAAATAAAAAATACTGTTTTTTCTAAAAAAAACATCGTACTTTTTATAGACTAGAGAAGACAAACGAGCACACACTAAGAATCAAAATGTAGATGCATTGTCACCCCTCAGAAGTAAAACATAATACCTCATAACCAGTAATATTTTTCTCCGGTTCTCTAAACTCACCATACGCAACACAACAGCAGTGAGCTACTATTTTACATTTTTCGCGTTGATATAAATTCTCAGAGTAGGGTAACATTTAAAAAATAAAACCTGAGAGAAAAGTTTTCTCTACCGTCAGTAATCCCACAGAAAGAATAAAACAATCAACAATTTTGCTTTCATGTCTAAAGCAAGTAACGTATTTGTGCTATGTTCATAATGTACTTAAAATCGTAATAACTTTACGATCTCCAGCATAATATAAACATAAAATTATAACGGTTGCCAAGCCAGTGAATACTATAATTCTGATTTTCATTACCAAAAATATCGATATAAAGAAAAATACACATGATATTTTACTTCATCAATCTTTAAAATCAATTGATGAACATAGGTTATATATCAGATTTATTCAATATAAATATAATAATAAATCAGATTTATAGTATTCACTGGCTTGGATACTCAACCGTTATAATTTTAGGTTTATATTTATTATTCTACTACTCTATTTTAATCAATTTTTTTTAAATACTCGTATTATAAGCCAATATTCGAATGCTATCCCACCTAATAGTAAGTAGTGATGCAGCCCAAAATAGCAAAACGAACTGAATTAGATGAACTAAAGCCTATTCACTCTTGCCTGGAACACCCACATTGTACTCGGATGGAAAGACATATGCTGACAAAAGTTTTCCACTTCTACGTTGCAAGCATTATGAACGTCGAAGTAAGCCGTAAGCGTAGCAGTATGTTGAAAAAAGGGGGTGGTTACCAGCCGAGCGTCTGGTACTCCGGTACTATAACGGAGAGGGTGGAATTAAGTCATGCAATTCCTGCGCACACTCTCAAGAAATGTATACGGAAATACTTAAAATTTCTTCCATTCAAACACGGAAATACTTAAAATTTCTTCTATTCATTCCATTACATTGCAGCCTATAAAAGTCCACTGCTGATTATAGTCCTCCGCCATAGATTGCGTCATAGGGGGGATTTGCTACAGTTGCCACGCCTGACATGCGAGCTGCCATCCACAGTTTTCTTTTATTTTAATTTCAAGATGCTGCAGGTCATCTCCTATTTCAGTTTCCCTCTTGCCTCTTTAGACACCCACGCGACATTATGAGGTAGTGGATATGCTTTAACCGCCACTAGACGGCTTATTAAAATTTTTGACGCAGATTGTCGCAGCCGGTCTGTGCCGTTTACATACATATTTTATGACAAGGTGGTTATACTGCCAGCTATCGGAGCCCACAAGATCACCCAGACATTTTTTAAGGCGCCCTTACGATTCCAAAGGTAACGATGCGATAATATTATGTGAATAGATTAATAGTATTGATATTGCGATAATATTGTTGCATAATTGTAGCACGAATGGGTTGGCTTCACCAGGGAAGGACCGCGCTCTCACAGACGCAAACGAGGATATATGTAGATGTCTATGGGCCATAGCAACCACTTACTATCAGGTAAACTATGTGCACGCATGTCATCCATATCCTATAAAAATAAAAAAATAAATATAAAATAGACAGATAAGAAAATCAAACATCTGGCGTAAAATGTGATGTTCGTTGTACAAACCACTTTAATGTTTTGATTACATTTTTAATTTAATGATTTTAAAGTATTCATTGCATTATTAAGCCAAGTAGTGACTGTGTAAGGATATACACCACCCCATATCATCCCGTAGGTGTCATAGGAGAGGACAGAGAGACACAAACCAGGCGATGGGATAGGGTCTAGAGTTTCCGTTAGCGATTATCACCTAAAAATAAAAAACTGCAGTTGCCAACTCGCCTGCTAAGCGTACCACTATACATTTGTTGTCACGTCGTTCAGTGGCATATTGTTAGCCGTAATGGTAACTGTAAATTATTTAATAAGATGACGACGCCATTTCAGCTTAAGATACGTATTTCGAAACTAATTTTCGTATGAATAACGCTAACTAAGCACTTCTCCGGTTTTATTTGCGAAACGTGTCTTTCAATCACCGGAAAGCATTAAGTTATTGTTACTTATTACAAGCGCGTGGGCGATCCTCAACAATGGGCTCAGAAAATTGTATTGTTGACGTCACGCGTCCATACATCAAATTTGACATGATTGCGTTAATACGGTTACAGAATAGCGCATCTGCTTCTGCCCTAATGGGATTTGTTAGCCGATGTTAATACATTTTAAGTGTGATGAATGGATTTGCGGTTGACTTATAGTAATTGTAACGTATGCTTTGCGGATTCTACTAGTCTAGACATGGAATTGTAGCAACGGTTATTACGTATAATTTATATGCACGAGTACACTGTAAATAGTAATATCATAGAAACGGAACAATTATATTATTATATTATATTATAAAAATCATCTTAGATTATGTCATAATAATTATGAAATTTCCAATTATTAGACTCATAATAATCTAATATATAAAAATTAATATTTTATCGTTCGTATTTTATGCGCTGCCATGCCGTTCATAAGATTGCGATAAAACTTTGTCAACATATTGCTTGCACTTCCGCAAAGGTTATAGGAACAGTTGGACCCGGTAGGTGCCGCTGTTAGAATCCAGATATTACCAGCGCGAAGGCGGAGCAGAATGCTAGTCTAGTATATAAAAATTAATGTTTGTTTGTTCGTATTTTATGCACCGCTATACCGTTCATCAGATTTCGGTAAAACTATGCCAACTTATTGCTTGCACTTGCACGAAGGCTATAGGCATAGTACAATTAACTTAAGGTAGGTGGCGTGTGCATCGTATCGCCTAATTTATTAGAAAGTTATATATCATTCGAATTAACGAATGTATTATTATGCTTTATTAATTTATTTAAGTCTTCCAAATTTAAAACGATAGTTAGGTACACAATTTTTTATTCTGGGGCTGCAACGCTCTGGATATTAGCTAGTACCTATTTAAATAAAAATAAAAAACTACAGTTATACAACAAAATCACTGGCCCTTTACATATTTTTCTCCATTTGGTGCATAATTTTATTTATTTTACCAAAACTCCAATTGTACATACATAGTACACAAAATTTCAAATGCCGGGATTTTGGAGTTGTTGAGAGGAACAAATACTATAAATAAAAATGTATTACAATTTTTTTTCTTAAATTAATAAGCTACAAAAAGAAAACATTGTTGGCACATAAATAATTTCTTCTTCTTCTTTAAGTGCCTCTCCATTACTGAAGGTCGGCAGTCATCCTCCTAAATTCTTCTTTGTTCAGAGCTAGCCTGAAAGAACACTTAATTGTTAGGTTGCTATATGTATTTGGCATTGGACTTTACTGACTCAACAATTTGGACACCTTATTAGTATTCAGAAAAGATTTAAAATTCAAACAATTTACTTCAAAGCTCAGTTTAATAACTAACTCAGCTTTTATTAAATCAAAAGCTGAAGAAGAAGCTGTTTGTCTGGAGATTTTGAGTTTTGTCGGGAAAAAGATTAAAATATCGTCATCATTTTGACGATGTGGAGTTTTTTCTCCAAATTTATATGGGTCTGTCTCTAATATTAATCCATTAAAAAATCGAAATAAAACCAATTTTACCGATTTAAGCGCGTTTAATTTAACTTATTTTACTTATTATTAATTCACGAAAATTCGGGTACTTCGTTCCCGATGTCATATTTAGCCGTGGAATTAGTTTATTTCGATCTTAAGTTATTTCTCTCTTAGTCCCGAAGTAAATATAAGAAATCATTAAAAATAAGCATCAAAATATCGTTGAAGGACAATTAGCGAAGATAACGCGTAACAAAAGTACAAAAAAAAAGACCAAACTGTCAAATTGTAAACCTTTTCCTTTTTATGTCGGCTAAATTCGAAAGATAAGCGAGACCATTAGTATAAATGCAAATAATTGCTTGTCAGGTTAGAGTTATCCGTGGGTTTTCCGTTAATTTGAATGATTAAATGATGTGTAAAAAGGAAACATATTTCCAAATTTCTTTGTAAACCGTTACTTTGCCTTTTTAAAACTGAGAATGACATATTAGTGGAAATCATTATGAACACAACTATTTAAATATTAACGAGCGAATTGAATCACTTTGATTATATATTACATTTTTCCTTCGCTTTCCTCTCAATTTAGAAAATAATATAATACATAATTACAATACAAGCTACTTTCTCATAATAAAGCAGTATTTATATTAGACAAAGCGCAAATACAATTTGAAATTGCACCTAAAAGCTAGCTGTCAAATCTAGTGTGGAGACAGAACTCGTGGTTAGCGACACTAGTTCTGGACTAAACGGATCATAACGTGGGTGCTCCCTTTTCTTAGTAGATGCTGTTTCTTTTTTCAAAGAAATCGTAATATTTTCATGGAATTTGAGTGAAACAAATGAAGTTTCATATTATTTTATTATTCCAGTGTTACATTTTATTGTTCGTAACAAACTAAAACATTTGAATACTGCAAAGTTGCGGCAAGTTAATGTCCGTCCGTCCGATTGTGAAATGTTTACGAGCTTCTGGAAGTCGTTCGCGGTGACAAATATAATAACGTGACATGTGCTTGATTTTACATAAAACATTGTTATAGTGGCATAAACTTCATCACAGAATTATCAGGTTTCAAATGTGTTGACAGCAATGATATTTTAGCGTCATGTTTATTTTATACTGTGTTGTGTTCTTATACATTGTTATCAGGCATATTAATTTGTCAAACTAATTTGCACCGATTTCAAGCGGGCTATTTTACATTTTATCTATTTATTTACTTATTCAAAATCTTTACTTCACATGTTGCGTACTTAACGCCTTTAGCATTCTCTATTAGCCAACCATGAGCTAAGCAGAGTTACTTAACCACTATCCCAGTCTCGTCTCAAGTGTGTCGTGTGAGGCGTCGGAGGGAAACTAAAACAGAAAATGGGCATCAGCATCTTCCTAACAACAACTAAAAAGACAAAATTTTATTTTGTCTTTTAAAATGACAGTATTTTTCCAAACCAATGGTATAAACAAAGAACGACTTTCAATAACTGTTATGTATATTCATCATCATAATAAATTGATATCTCAATATCTCTTCGCAACTCTAACGAATCGCGTCGATCAGAAAGGACTTGGTTGTCGACGATTCGGGGTAGGAGCTGACACTGGGGTGTTTCAGTCGAGAGATGAGAACTGTATTCCTCGTGAGACTGAAAGCCTTGCAAAATTGCAAGTTAAAGGAGAAAAGCCGTCGTCAACAAATAGTATAGATTTCCACGGATAAGTGACATTGATACAACAATCCTCATTTTACATGGGTACTAAGTTGTTAATATACCTGGAAGCCTAATAAAAAACTAATAAAACGTTTTGGTTTTTGGTTATATACGAGTTCTTCTTTGTGATAATGGGCATAGAAAAAAAACCTGACTCATATACACCATTCCTGTTCAAACCACATTAGATTATATTACGTTATCTATGACACTGCAAAGATTAACTAGCATTGCTATAACACTTGAAAGGTATAGTAAAATTCCACGTTACATTTTGACACTTTAACACATCAATATTTTACCAAATTCCCTGTCTGCGAAAGAGACACAATCAAGTGAAATGTTTATGTATGACATCGGTGAAATGATTAAGACTAAGTTAACAAAAGTTTATTGCTACTATTAATACACATTAATATACATGACACAACAATCATAAATTACCAGTTTACAATTTAAGTATGTTACATGAAAACACAAGCTTTTAGTGTGATACTACTCAGGTAGGTTTAAATGCCCTTTATTCGTACTACAACATTATTATAAAATTTCTAAAATAGGTTTTACCTACATTTATAAAAAAACCTTCTTTTTGTGAATGTAATGTTGCTCTGAAGTTACGCATTAAGGGAAATTAATGAGAAGTAATTAAATTTTTCTCAGCCCTTGTCTAATTATTTTGGTTAGACAAAATTCACGACAACTTGTTTTAAGGTAACTTGTATTGGTATTTCAATAGATAGCGTCAGTAGTATTTTATAAAGCGATATGGTTTTACATTAACTATAGTACAAACCTCTGCACTGCTATACCGTATAATAATTAATCCACAATTTACACAATTATTAATTTTTGACAGCGACATGTTTCGTCGTTATTTCGCTTTCGTTATCGTCGTTATAGTTGCGACAATACACGTTCGCTCGGTGAGACATCACGAGACAGTACGAGTGTGTATTAATGTGGATCGCGGTTGACCGGTTGTATGAGAACTTTTTTTTTCATATCTAGACACGCGATAGCATGTCAAGCCAAGTTCAAGCAGAAAGGCGAGCAGCACCGTTACACGAACCATTTGGAGTCAATTTTGACCTCCTCATAACTCAAAAACTATTTCACATAAACGTGTCAAATTTGGCTTATATATCGGGACTTGCAAAATAACTATGTCTCCAAATTTCATAAACAAATCTCAAACAGTTATTTAGATACTAACGTCCAAAAATCGTCAATTTTATCACTGACTGACCTATAGATCAAACTCTAACCCAGTTCCAGATGACCCAGAAAGTTGAAATTTGGAATGCAGATAGGTAATTAGGTGAATAAATCAGAAACTGATAAATTTTTATCATTTTATTATAATTTTTCACTTAATTGATTCCATTAGGAACACTAAACTTTATTAGTTGTTATATCATATGTATGTATGTAAGAATCAGAAATCAGCAATCAAAACCTATGACAGACGGTCTTAAATATATAACGCGTTGCTTACCATCCTTAATTTTTTTTAATCCAAATTTTTCCGTTTTAGTACTTATAACTAAACTAAGAGCATAGCCGACTTTCGTATTTATTACTTAACGTTAACTGGAATTTAGTATTAATTATTGTTTCAATATTTAGCGCACATCGATAGTGTAAGATCATTACTTAATAATAATTAATTAAATATGCATTTCGGTTCGCGGTGCGACGCTGGAGCAGCAGGGTGGGAGCGGTGCGATAAAACCTTGACGGGAACGTGTCCGAACGAGTGGAAACCGACCGAGCTCATAACTCATAAGCGCGAGCGCCGTCTTGTAGACACGTGTCAACCATTTCTCGTGAACGAATCATTCTAGTAAATTTCGTCACGCGTACCGGTACATTCGGATCGATCATTCAAATGGATTATTTCGGGCTCCAGTACCCTACACTAAAAACAGTTCATTAAGATCATTCGGGATTCGGCCGGTTTTCGACTCATTCACAATTTACACCAATCACAAGTTAAAAGGTTCCGTCAATTGTTTGTGATTGGTTGTACTAGAACGTTCAAAAACAAATGAATGAACCATCAATACTTTTAAGTGTACCGGCTTAAACGAACGAATCATTCATGATTGACACATGCCTACCGTCTTGCTGTCCGGTTGTCTCTCGATATCTGACCTAGAAGGTTGCGATTTATGCTAGGAAGTTCATAGGTTTTCTTAAAAATGCTTATATATTTGTGGTTATATTATTATTACAGTTCTTTTAGTAAGTACGTACCGCGTGTCTAGATGGTATAGGCATTAGTTGAAATCAAAAATTAATAATAATTTGAGTAAGTATAGTTATAATATTTATAAGTAGGTATGTATACTTAACTATGAATGAATTGGACATTGAGAATTTATTGGTATGGTAAAAAATTGTTTTTCTGGAGAATTCAATAGTTAACAGGCAATTTGTTACGTAATCGTCTTAAATAATTATCTTTTTATTACGTATATTGTACAATGAGTCGTACAATAGAATTACTGGTAGGTGACACACTTACCTTACACTGAATTATTTCAATGCCTCCCGATGGAAGCTGTCTATTCCATTAGATTGCAAAGTTTCAGATATTAAGTAATGTTTATGTTCACAGGGAACAATTCCCTATTTGCTTCGCCTATGTTATAACTATCCACAAATCACAAGGCCTTAGCCTTGACAGTCCTCTTCTCGACTCTATATTTAGTAGAGGGCAGGCTTACGTTGGACTCTCCAGAGTTAACCTTAGATGGAGTACATCTTATCAATTCGGATCCAAGTCAAATCAAATCACAAGAGAGCTCTATTATAGTGTACAACCGTCTGCGCACGTTATATCGCCCCGACTTGTGAAAAAAATTCCGGATACTGAATGGGCAATTAATTCACTCGAACATTTCAAAGGTACAAAACAATATAGAAAATAACACAAAAAAGACAATTATAACCCGTAAACGTAGAAAATAATTAACAAAAACCATTTTGTTAAAAATAAATACCTACTAATAATTTATATACAAAAAGTAATGATTTTTGACGAATTGTATTATAGCCTTCGCAAGTTCTAAACCCGTTACTTGTCGGTTCTTATTTTATTATTCCGAAAATTCGGCTTGCTGGTAGAAATGAATAGAGAAGATGATAATTCGTATTTGATAACTAGCCAAGTCAGACCTTAGGCTACAATATATTATCCTAAGTTATAAGAAGAAATTATATTTTATGTTATTATAAATAAATTTCAGGACTGGCCATTAAACTTGGCACCCATTTAGATCTCACTTCTTATGTCTTTGAAGTCAACAACCAAGTCATATATCATAATATTGAACTTGGCTCTCATTTCACATTTATGTTTTGATGGGATAACTTATATCTAAAACAATTTACATTAAAATTCTACAGCAGAGTCATCATCATCCACATGAATTACGATATCTTCTGCCAGATGAGATTTCTTCAAGTCTTCTTCTTGGAGTTTTTCCGCATGCTTCACACAATCATCCCAGTTCTTTTGAGAAACGTTTGAAATTGCTTCATGCACACATGCACACTTTGACGTCTTCAACTTAATTTTTTACTTGAGCCCATACCAACTCAATTGGGTTACATTGGCAGTGGTAAGGTGGTAAGCGAATTACTTCGTGTTCTGACTCCAAAGCTAACTGATCCGATTTGTATATTTTTTCTGGTCGGTTCCGTTGCAACTGTAAATATAACGTTGTTTGTATATTCAACTAAATACTTAAGAGAAAACGAATGTATTCCAAACTTTAAATAATAAAATACCTTTTGTAATAATTCCGGCTTGAGCTCACTGTCACTAAACTCAATCCCGTGTTTACGGATCCACTTCTGAATTTCACTCTTTTTGTTATCTGATGTCGGTGCCCGATTTATTTGCTGGGAGTGGTAGGGTGCGTTGTCCATTATGATGACTGATTGTTCTTCAAGACTGCAGCAGCTTTGTAAACCAGTCTGTGAAATCTTCGGCATTTATTTCTCCTCCTCGTTCTGAGACTTTACAGCACGGAATACCCATCTGGCTTCGGGTATAAAACCATATTTTGCGCAGCCTGCATGTCAAACTGAAACAACATAATTAAATGAATATCATATTTTGTATGAAATTATTATTAAGTCGTATAAGAAATACGACTTACGTAAAAGATGAAAGAATATTTACCAATTAGTCTGCCCCCCCCCCCTTTTCCGTTTTTGTGTTTAAGCCGTCTAGCCAAATTCATTTGCGGCTGTGATTTTGGGTCACCCAAGTCTCATCTAAATAAATTCTTGGTCAAGTGTCTTCACTATCTCTTAGTGTCTTGAGTTTTCTCAGGAATTGTATCCGCGCACAAACGATGTCAGTCCTTTCCATCAATTGTTTACGAGCATCTGGAGCTTTTGTGTACTTATACCCAAGTTCTAGGAGTACTTTACGTAGAAGAAATAGAACACTGAAATCCGTCAATTCTTTCTTTTGCTATATTCAAAATTTTAGCCGTGGAAGGATATTCACCGTCGCGATAAAACGATGACACTATTTGTTTATTTACACTTTTGTCAAAGTCGTCTAACGCTGTTACTGTACAAGGCTGATAGACACTTTCTCGCAGAGAGCTAACTTCTCCTTTTATACACTCTTTTTTAATGTTGTCGACCGCTCTAACACTCACTCCACATTTTGCCGCAGCAAGTTCACGAGAACGGCAGAAATTAACACTTTGTAACTTTGCAGCGCGGCGGACACTTCCTTGCCGTAAAACCCTCTCAGAAATGAGGGGAAGCCTGTGCCCAGCAGTGGAACGTATATAGGCTGTAACTTTACTTTACTTTACTAGACGGGAGTAATAATGAAAAACAAATGATCCATAACATAACAATGTCGCACCATCCTTTGTATACCACACCGCCGCCGTGTACCTGTCTTCGATGATTCATTTGTTGTTATAGATAATGGCGTTGCGCCCGCGCAACATGCTCACCGCCCTACCCTTTGTTTTTTAAAAGTGATAGAGTCACGCTGCAGCATTGGTGTTGCATGTATCGGCCGGCTCAAACCGGGGTGGTAACACAACCTAACAGAATACTGACGTGAAGTGGAAGCTCAGCCTGGTGAGTGTAGGTGCCCGGAGACCCAATTCCCCCCCCCCCCACTCAACACGGTAGCGGAATTAAATGCAGATCTACCCCCGGAGGGTACCAGCAACCCTGGAGAATCCCTCGCTGAGCATACACGACCAAGTTACTCCACTCCTGAGCGTAGGTGCTCGGGCTGCCCCGCGTATTCTGGAGGGGGGGGGGTAAAATTCCGCTCAAAATAACAACTGCTTGGGGCAAGCTGAGCAACAAGACCAAGGTGACCCCTGCTACGCTATCCGTGTATATCTGCAATATCGGGGGACTTCATTCCAACCCAAACGCCGTCCACTACCATCTCGAGACGGCGAGGCCGGCTCAGCTCTTTCTGACCGAGATGCGGGTGTCCTCTCCTGCTGATGCATCGTATCTCTCCTACCCGGGGTACAAACTGGAATACTCCTTTGTGTTTCGGGCTGGAGTTTGCGTATACGTCAGAGAGGACATCTGTTCTAGACGCCTCGACAGTCTTGGAGGTTCGGAACTGTCCATCCATTGGCTACGCGTAGATAGCGACGACCATCCGCGCGTCAACGGGTGCCTCTATAGGTGCCATAGCGGTAATGCCGAAACAGACTGACTCTTCGACCACGTCCAAATGGCTACAGATTCGTTGCTACAGCAGATCCTCCCCGCAGAGATCGTGAGCCTCGGTGATTTTAACGCCCACCACGCCGAATGACTTGGTTCACGTTTAACCTATCATGCGGGGAGATCTGTTCATGATTTTGCGTTGGCATATGGTTTGACACAACTGGTTACTTCGCCTGCGCGGATTCCGGATGTGGACATCGTACACCTTCCCTGCTGGACCTTCTGATGACCTCTTATCCGGACGGATATCAGATTTCCGTCAACGCCCCTTTAGGCTCCTCAGACCATTGTCTTGTCCGAAGTGTGGTACCACTCACGCTGGAATCGCGATTGCATTCTGCAGACTGCCGCCGTGTTTGGCACTACAGGTCAGCTGATTGGGATAGGATGCGGTCTTTCTTTGCATCCTAGTTAGGCCGTTAACTTGGACATTGCGAAGGCTTTCGACCGGGTCTGGCACAAAGCGCTTCTTTCAAAGCTCCCTTCCTATGAGCGTCCCGAGAAATTGTGCAATTGGATCACCAGCTTTCTTGCAGATCGGAGCATCAAGGTCGTTGTAAACAGTGCAAGCTCCGATTACAAGCTTATTGTTGCCGCAGTTGATGTCGGATTCATGGCACTACGCATTTGTGAGTGTCAGCGGTCAATACCGGTTTCTTCAGAGACAGTGTGCGCTGATAATATTATATCACCACCAAAACTATGACAGTATCATAAGAGAGTAGATTAAAATAAAATATAATTCAAATATTATCAAAAATAATATAATTGTGTATAGCGATGACATGGGAAAAAATTTAGACACAATTTTAAATAACTCTTTTAAGGGACAAAAAAATACTAATTGCTGCATGCCTGAAGCATCTCTTAGTGTCATTCTAAATAAAATTATGGCTACTAAATTTTAATTAAAAAAACAAGTAGATTTGTTTGGTAAAAGAGGCAGTGTAAACAACAAACAATTATTAAGATATACTGAAGAACTTAATAACTTAAATGTTAATAAAATTGTCTTGTTCACACTGCCTTATATACAGGGATTGCCGCAAGAAAATAATTTAACACTGTTTAAATTTAAAAATGAATAATTTAATTTGTAATAATAATTTAAATTTGACATGTAATGATAATAATAACAAATTTCGTTTACTTGACATAAATAATGTAATTAAGAAGTTTTGGACAGATGATAGGCATTAGCTATCCAAATATTATTTAAGACTGATAGCAAATGTGATATTATTTACTTTTTAACTCAGCCAAGTTTTTGGCTACCAAGACTGCTTCTATTGATCAGCATAATTATTTGATACTTCATTTGGAATCAGTTCCAATTAATTTAAATTAATGAATGCGACAATAGTGGCAATCTCTAGTAATTATAATGACAAGAATTTAATTAATTTAAAATGCAGCCCACAAATAAGTAATAAGAATTGTTTACACCTGCTGCATCAAAATATACAAGGCATGATGGGCAAAGAATTGGAAGTTGAATTGTTTTTAAGTAGTAACAACATACATAACCTTTGTATTACTAAACATTGGCTAAAATATTAAAATTTTATGTATTGTTTCAGAAATCACCAGGTGGTCAGTTCCTTCAATGGAGAAAAAAGTTTACGTGGTGGCTCCTTAATATTAGCAGACAAATCTTTACTATATAAAAAACGCAAGGATATTATGAGCCTCTCTGTTGAGCGAACTGTAGAAATAGCTTGTATCGAGCTCGAGCACCTCATTGTTGTGTTTACAGACCCCCATGTGCTACTTACGAATATTTTGAAAAGATTGTGGTAGAAGTTTTGCTCAAACTTATTAAACAGAACAAGACTGTTGTTATATGTGGAGACATTAACATTAATCCCCTTGAAACTTCTTCCATTAGTATTAAGTTTACCTCATTCTTTAAATCGTATAATCTTGTTAATTTATTCCTAGAACCGACTCGTATTGCTGGGTCTAGTACGACCTGTATAGATAACATTTTTGCAGATTTTGAGCCCTTGCATAAATCTATTATTCAAAAATTAAGCTCATTGCATTACATACACAAAAAACAGAAAAATGAGAAAGTTTTGTTTGTTCCAATAAATGAACATCGTTTAGAAAGATTTAGAAGTAATATTGTAAAAGCACTTCCCATCACTTTCTTTTAAAAACAGTGCTGATTATTTGTATGGTGCATTATTTAAAATTGTAACTTGTGAATTTAATGGAATATTTACTTCTAAAACTTTCTCTTTAAACAGTCGCAAATCATTTAATGAATGGGCGACAGTAGCCATTTATAAAAGTAGGCGAAAGTTATACGAGCTTTATAATGAAAGATTATAGAATGATAGTGTCAAATTTAGAGAGTAAGTTAAAACTTATTCTAAAATATTTATAAAAGTGTGTTCCACAGCTAGGGCTTTACATGTAAGCGACAAATGAAAACTGCATCGAACAAAATTAAAATGACGTGGAGTATAGTTAACAGTGAAACGGGCAAGGTTAAACCACGCAACTCTGATCTTCAACTGAATATTAACAGTAATTTGACTCAATCTGATCAAGTAGTTGCTATGGTTTTTGAGAAAAATTTTACTGATGTTCCCTTTTGACAACAAAATCATTAAATTCTACGCCCACTATCGCCGAATCGTTGCTTAAACAAAATGTAAAGGCGTGTCCAAATATTTTTAATTTCCGTAGAGTATTGCCAAAAGATATCAATAAATATTTTAAAACGATTGATGTTAAGAAAACGGCAGAGTTATGGGGGATTTTCATTAAAGTTATTGCACCTGTAATAGATGCAATAGCAACTTATCTAGCCACTATTTTTAATACAAGCGTCGAAACTGGTGTGTTTCCCGATTTAATGAAACATAGTAAAGTTATACCTTTATTAAAATCTGGTGGTACATCAGACCCCGCCAATTTTAGACCAATTTCTGTACTAACTTTAAGTAAATTTTTTGAAAAAATATTTTACATCAGGTGGTAAGTTTTTTTAATAAAAATAAATTGCTCCATACAGGTCAATTTGGTTTTACGAGGTGTCGCTCGACAACCGATGCCGGAGTTGAGCGTATAAAACATATTTTTTGTGCATGGGAGAATTCAGAGGATGCTTTGAGGACATTTTGTGACTTTTCCAAGGCCTTCGACTGTGTTCACCATGAGACATTAATCAGGAAGCTACAGAACTATGGTGTCAAAAACACAGCGCTTAAGCTAGTTATTTCATATTTAAATATTATATTACTTAAGTAATAGAGTGCAGAAAATTGTTATCAATGGTAAAAGTTCTTCCGGATGGCCCCTACAGATGAATGTCCCTCAGGGCTCAATTCTTGGCCCATTCCTATTTTTAGTGAATATTAATGACTTACCCTCCCTTGTAGGGGATAATCATTATATAGTTTTATTTGCTGATGATACTTCCTTGGTTTTTAAACTTAAACGTCAATCATTTAAATATGACGAAGTGAATAATGCTATATCGAAATTAGTGCATTAGTTTAACGTTAATAATCTACATTTAAACGGCAATAAACCTAATGTATAAAATTTACAACTACAAATAATAATAATCCGAGTACCAATCTGTTTTTAAAAGGGGAAGAACTGAGTCCTGTTGAGTCCTCCGTTTTTCTTGGCATCACTCTCAACGCTAAGCTTCAGTGGGGCGCCCATATATCTAAACAAGCAAGCAGACTAAGCTCTGCAGCTTATGCTGTAAAAAAGATTAGGGGTGTAACTAATGTCGACACAGCTAGATTAGTTTGTTGCAGTTATTTCCATAGCATAATGTCATACGGAATTTTGCTATGAGGGAATGAGGCTGATTTAGAAACTATATTTGTTTTGCAGAAGAGGGCCGTTAGCTTTTTTACAATCCTAAACCGATATCAGTAATTCATTCTTGGGGCAATGTATACGCAATTACAACAAAGTCCCAGAAAATATGCACGGTCTCTCTATTACCAAGTTTAAACATTTAATTAAAGAAGAACTGTATAAAAGGGTTATTATGATATAAATGAATACATGGTTGATAATAGCACCTGGGAATAAGGTGGTCGCTTCCAAGCTGTTTCTAAAATAAATTTTGTAAATATTCTGTGACCCTTGACATTGTAAAATTTATTTAAAAAAAAGTCCCACTGGGTTTCTTGCTGGTTCTTCCCAGCACAGAGGTTTTTTTCGAACCAGTGGTAACGTAAAATATTGACTTTCAATAAGAATTACTTGTAATGTCTATTGAATAAAAAATTATTTTATTTTATTCTTATTTTATTTGAAGGGAACGTTTCAAGCCTGGGGGGGGGGGTATGGTTACACCAACGCACACCCTTGGGTTTCGTATTTGTTGATGTTTTTTTAGTTGGGTTTGCTGACATAATGTCCCTCTCTTCCGTTCCTTCCCCGCACGGGCTTGCCTAGTAAGGGGAGCTAGATACTGTTGAACGCATTTTTGGTCCTTCAATGAGAAGCGCGCGCCGCTATCGCCGTCGTAATTTTCATCGTGCTCGCATAGCCGTCAAGAGAGAGGCCGCTCGCCGCCCGCCCCCAGGAAAGTGCCCATCCTTATTATAAGCTGTTTCATTCGTTGTTCCTTCATCCGCAGCAGTTCATCTCCCGTCGTGTCAGCTAACACCTCAAATTAATTTCAAAGCAAGTGTATTTTCCAAAGTAAAAGCGGTTGACCGGTAGG
Source organism: Parnassius honrathi (assembly GCA_018247895.1). NCBI lineage: Eukaryota > Metazoa > Arthropoda > Insecta > Lepidoptera > Papilionidae > Parnassius > Parnassius honrathi. The sequence goes on from DWHP01001051.1 coordinate 16,543, forward strand.
CCAACCCCGGCTAGCTTCCCGCTTTTTTCAAGCTGCAACGCACGAAAATTTTCCAATTGGTTGATGTTTTGGCTCTTCGAGCTCAAATATGAAAAACTTATATAAAAAAACGATTATTTACACGCAAACGCACGCACACATGCATGCGTACATGCACACACACACGCATACACACACACACACACACACGCACGCACACACACACGCATGCACACACACACACGCACACGTACACATGCACGACACGACACAACAGCTTCCTAGGACAGGACGAAAACTCGCATTCGCAAAATGGGACCAATATCATTATTTTAAGTTAAAATACATAATTCGTTTTAAGTAACATTGAGCCAATGAATGACAACGAAATTTGTGTAACTTTCAAGAAATTTAAATGTAATTAGAAATAATTTTAATAATATTAGGCTATGTAATGTAATCCTCCAGACCGAATTTCGATCACTCTCAACGGAGACTAGCCATCGGCGCAGGACAGGATTATAGTGCCCAAGTGTATGCGCAAGCACAAGTGCACTCTCTATTCCCTCACTC
>DWHP01001052.1:0-17089 GCA_018247895.1 Parnassius honrathi
TGTATGTTATGCGATATTTTCGTTTATTTTGTTTATAAAATACGCTCCAAGGCAATATTTAAATATATCAAGTATGGCCCGTATAAGTTATTTCTTAGTTTATTCTAAAGAACAAGTAATCGAACATAAAAAGATACAAAGCGTCTTAAGGAACTTAATTTAAATAATTCACACAATTTTATTGTTTCTGAAGACTGTTAATAAAAGTTAACTCAAAGGGAATACATAGTAGTTTCCGTTGTCGGCAGAAATATTCGCCGATTTCGAGCAGGAAGTTAAGGTATGTTTATATATATTATATTAGACTTGAAAAAATATTTTTAAAATTAACTTAAACCAACACAACTTATTACAGATGCTAGTGGAAAATACTTATTTTAATACTATACCTTTAGCCGAGCAATTCTTGTAAATAAATATATATAATCGGGATCTCGGAAACAGCTCCAACGATTTTCATAAAATTTTGTGTACGGAGGGTTTCGGGGGCAATAAATCAATCTAGCTAGGATTAATATTCAGAAAATGTTGTTTTGTCCGTGTTTTTAGACAATGAAAAACTGCTAATTCTTATATGAAGGTAAATTTTGACGCTGTATTAACGATCGTAATAGCTAAAGTGTATATCGAGCCATCGCGAAATCGTAGTGTCCTGGTTCGCGTCCTGTCTTCGGTCCGACGTTTTTTCCTTTTTTTTCAAGTTCCCTTCTTTTGTGAGAAAATCTATTATTTCGAGTCCTTTTTTAATTGCTTTTTTAATTTTCTAATTGCATCATGGTTTTTTATTCAAACAATCAGTTTAGTTTTTTCTATTATGTTCCAAAAAACACGGTTTCCAAAAAAAGACCGAGTCATCCGGGTACTTAAATTGAAGTGACAAGCGCAAGTATATGATTGGTAAGTGATTAATGCAGTCCACACCAGTAGAAACTTATTTCTTAAAAGATAAGGTACCATCTACTCAGATGGACTCCTAAGCAGAAAATAGAGTGTCATATAGTCATAACAGCTGGTTTCTTTTTTTTAAATATACTTTTTTAGGTAAAGAAACTTCAATAAACTCAGAATACTAAATGTATGGAATCATTGATGAAAGTTACACAAAATGGCGTTAAAAGCTTTACCGTAGCCGCACTTTGTATAAGTGCAGTGTTTAGGAGAGCGCCTTTCTTCAGTAATTACACAAGTGCATTGTATGCCGCAGTACGGGTGCTACTAATTTTAATCTGTGCAAAGGCATGGACGTGAGTAGTGAGGCGAATAAAGCTTTTATTTAAATTCTGTGAAACGTATGCAATTTATATAACACAACTTAACTGCTACTTTGTGGTTTTGTTATCGACGTTCAACGAATATCAAACAATATTCTTCTAGTCTTTGAAAATGTAATTCGTAGTTTTAGAAAGAGATAGAGTATGCTTAATGAATGTCTTATATTAATTGTCTTGGCCCTTTTAACTAGGTATTATTTATAACTATTTCTTTAAGGACTATTTCAATATTCCGCGCCTGCAACGTGTTTTACACGATTAACAAGATCAGAAACTGGCACTTAACATTTTGAACATTAAAGTTAATGACAGATATACGCCATTTTTTTCGTCTGTTCCAATTAATATTATTTCACTAGTCTTTAAAAGTTGTACCAAAATTTTGTTTCGTCCGTTTAGATTTTTCTCTTCTTCGGAGTAATGTGACAGCAGAAGGACTACTGGTTATACTAGCCGTAGGACTTCATTTCTGTTTATAAGTTCAACTGGGTGGGAAACTTCCTCTTATGTATTTTTATCGCCAAGCAGAGCAGAACGTGCACTACTGTTCCACCCTGAAGGGTAAGGACAGTAGGTAATTACAGACTGTGAGCCATTCCATCATAGAACTAAGTGACAATACACTTGTTAGCCTTGTTGTTGGTTGCAGGTTCATGGTTTGCAGTAGCCATTTACTATCGGTGGATTTTATACTGCACTATAAAAATGTTATAAATTGTTTGCACAAATGACATCTAATCGTAGGACCAGATATGTAGTAATTGTAGGCGAACGTTACCTTATTTTTATAGAAAGTAATTTTTTTTGTAAATATTTTGATTTGTCACCTTTTTGGCTGAGTCATTTTATTGGATAATTTTCATACCAGTGAATCCCGGTATTGTTAGTAGTGACATGAAACAAACGTAAAATTATGAAATGCACTCGGAATCAGGCGTTCATAATTTGATCTGTCAGAACAGCGCTGTTTCCGAATATCACAGTAGTCATTTGGAAAATACAGATAACGTTGCTGAATGAATATTAAACAGGCCCATACGCACAGACAGAACCATGTGTACGTGACAACAACGATCATGTCTTTCTGTTTGATGTTACGTGCAATAGTTAATCATTGATGGTATTTTAATGTAATACCCTTCTTACCGATTTTTGACCACAATAACGAATTGTTTTATTCTTATTATAAGTTAGTGTTTGACTAAAATACCACCTGGTGATAAGTGTTAATAAATCCGTTAATGGTGGTAAGTCGCACTGTTAGTGCAACAAATATAATTCGTTTTCCCAATAATCATCAGAAGATGTGAACTGCTACATAAAACTGGTACCTATAAAGAGTGTACACTCTTTACAATTTGCTTTATTCACCGCTATGATCTGCTTCAGCATTCCTAGCGCAACTTCCGGCTTTGAAAATTTTGTTAATTTCAGCTGATTTTTTTAGTTTAGGAAATAAAAAGTGGTCACACGGTGCACAATCAGAGAAAAGGGTGACCCAAAAGCTTAACTAATGTTCTGTCTAGGAATTCCAGCGTTTTAAGTGCTGAGTGCGGACTCAAACTGAGTCGACTGTGCTGAAATTTGTTATACGATGAGCTTTATACATAAATGCGGTTTAAAGTCTATCAAACGATCTAATTCTAATTAAAGACGAGATTTAATCTTAAATTTAGTAAAAACATATAGAGGGTAATTTCAAATAATAACGTTCGAATTTTTATTGTAAATTATGTATTTTCAAAATAAATTATGGCTCATACAAAAAAAAACTTTTTTCGAAAACTTTCTGCGTAGCCTATCGTACAAAAATATAACAAGGCTTGCTTCCTAATGTTTTCTTAGTTTAGAAGATGTTTTAATTATACGACCGTCATGGGCCGTCGGTGTGAATTATTGGGTTATGTTTGAACGTCTCATAATTATCTTAATATATTGATTACCCTACGTTAGTATTTTAAGTGATAGTGTAGTGTATATTAATATACACTATCATTGAGTATTTTCTATTGTTTTGTTACATTTTTCTTTGTTACATCGCTTTTGAGTATTATCGAGTGTACTTGCTGTACTATTATATGTCGGAAGGGTAAATGTTCGGATAAGATTGCCTTCATCTTGAAGCGATCTTTCATTGAAGCATTTTTTCAACCGTTGTAGAAGTTTATTCAATTTTTATCATCCGTCAGGTTTGATTACGCTCTACAAAGCGTTGGACTCTACTAGCTGGATTGTAAATGTGATTTATCTTATATAGGGCAAACAAAAATATCTATAAAACCTGCGTTAAAAACATTAGCTGCTACGGGGTAGAGACATGCAGCAGACCACGCTCTCATGGAATACCGGCGTAAAATAGGAGCTTAATGTTGTTGTGTTTCAAATGGTGAGTGTAGAGAACCTTAAAAATATTTACTAGAAACGAGGCCTTCCATCTTAGTACTCATGGGTGGTAACGCATCTATATTCTGATTCTTAATCCATGATTGATGTAGATGCGTCTACGGGCCACGCCATCCTTTTACCATCAGATGGACACTGTGCTCGTTTGTCTCCCTTATTCTATGTTTGAAAAAATATTAAAGCATAGGGAATTCTGATAAAGCAACATTCTAACTTTAATAGAGAAAATGTGGCTTATCTGCTTGGGATCCCATAATTATCTATACGTGGTAGAGCTACGCTAATTTTTATATAACAATTGACCATGGGTGCTGTAAAACGCTTCAGAAATTAAAAATTAAATCCGTTACATTAATTTTATTTATTGTATTGTATTCATGTAAATGAATAAATCAAAATGTACAGTTTGACTTCAACCAAGTTTATTTATTTCATCTTTAAACCCAATAAGTTTGTTAAGGAGTTTAATATCCTGTAAATTTGTTAATGGCACACCTACCTGCATACGGGAATTTGTTTATCATTCTAGTTCTCGGTGAAATCTGTACAATGCAGCACATGAGCTCGTGCTTTTAACATATTCTGAATTATAAGAGAAAGACAAACTCGTGCTACTCATTCTACTTAGCGTGCCATCTGTGAACTGTTTTCTATTTATTTTTATAAAGTACTAACTGACGTTCTTTGGCTGTTTCGTAGGTTAGCATGGTTAGTTTGATTTCTTAATTACATTTAGTATTAATACCTTTGAGTATTACCTTTGAGTATTCAACATTAATACAGTTCCAGAAAATGTGAATTAGATGTTTCTCTGATTAATGATTTAGGAGCAGTAGGATGTACAAAACCCTAAAATGGTCTTTTATATGTTGTGAATAAATTTTATTATATGTACACCGGGGATTATTGGTTGTATGCGATACGCTTCCGCTTTCAATATAATGATTTTATTCATAAATGTATTAATAATAAAACACTTTTTAAGCTGTCCATTGACTTCAAATTTACTTCACATTAACTCCGGTTCAATCCACGTTCACGCCATACTTTTTTCATTATTACCTAGCATTTCCCATGGCTTTGCTCGCGTGTACTTCGCTTTTTCAACATCATTAGTGTTTCGATATATAAAGGTTTATATAAATGCACTTGAAAATAATTATTTTATTTTATTGTTGTGGTATATAAAAAATCACGTAATATTTTTAATATTGTAAACCTACTATAACGAATTTCAATTTTAAGCATATTTATGTTAATTTATAATATTTGAAGAATTGTGAAAAAAGTTGAAAAGAAAGAAGTTTAACTCAAAACAATTGTCTATGTTTATTTAAATATAGTATATATAATTGTGGATTGTTACAGGCTAATAAAGAAAATGTCTTTTGCCGTTTTTTTAAATATCCAACTCAAGCTTGATAAAGGTGATCTAAGTGAATACGTATTATCATCGATCTCGCCTTTTATTTCAATTAATAAATCAATTTCTTTGGCGTGATGGCCAATTTTTTTTTACTTTATCTCTTTTTAATAATTTGAAATTATTACTTAATTTGTAGTAACGTAAACTGTTGCGCCCATGACGTAAAAGCGTAGCACTGCAGCCAGCATGAAGCCATTATTATGAGTTAGCGAGCTTATCTGTGACAGTTTTAATTTCAGTCGCATCCAACTCCTGCGGTATCTGATACTGTTACATCAAAAACCCTATCCGTAATTTTATTAAGTGCTATGCCTCTAATTTAATATTTGATAGCATTTCGTTTCAATTTTAATTGTTGAAAAGATATCAATAAGTTAATTCGATGACACCGACTAGAACCGCAGTGGGTTCTACAATGCTTTCACAAACTTACGTAACGCCATCAAAGCTGGACAACGGCCCATAAAATGATAAATGATTCATTATTATTGACTATTCGTAATAACGAAGGCAGGTCATCTTACATTGGGGGAGGCTTAACGTCCAGTAATACCTTCATATTGAATATTACAAAAATTGTAATTTTATACTTAATTAAACTTACGTACTTAAACTATTGTATACATTAATAGGTACTTTATCTATAAGCTCAATAATAATCGAATCACAATGTCATTTAAATAGTATGTGTTAACGGGACTGTTATGCGGGTATTATAGTAAACATAAAGCACCTGTATCGCATTCACATCACAATTTATCCTCTGCTAGAAAGCTGAATTCACGTAGGAGAGCACAAAGGGCTATTGGACTGTGAATAATAGGTTAGTGACTCAGTATTTCTTTACATTAAAATTTTGAACAATGAATGTCTCTGTCCAAAGGTTCATTTGATAATAATATCTACCTGTCAGCCTATCACATATCTCATGCTGGACAGGAACCTACCCCATAAATAGCCATAAAGTACGGTCCTCCGCCAACGGTATCCATCGATGGCCGGATGTTCCATCAGGTTGTTATTTCATCTAATGAATGGTCACCTAACACTGCACTTGATAGTACGATACTGCCACTCGAGAATCTTTTTTCTCTTTTGGTTGTTGGTTCATCAAACTATATAGCCTTTTGCCACTACACCTTATTGATCCGCTTGGCTCAGTCAGTACCTCTAGTTCTTCAACAGATAACCTCGTTTCGGTCACGGTTATGTTGCTTAATTATTATCATAATACATCACATGTCTTCTGCTGAAAATCCAACGATGCCCAAGGGATTCCAAAAACATGGTCCTGAGCGACCTGTATTCATTTTCTTCCTCAGTTCGTAAGTCCTACTAGCAGAGAGCTGGCCTACATTTCGTTTTTCGGTTCCTGCCAATACAATGGTACGCCACACAAGGCTTGTACTCTGGAACCTTTCTCCGCCATCGGTTGTCGATTCCTTGAGCTATGTGGCTGGCTTATTTCCACATATTTATTGCATATTGGTCCGTTAGTCCGGTTATCCTGCAGATATCCTCATTACACGTCTCACGTAGAGAAACTTTAGACATAATCATCTGGTTCCGTACTGTACAAACGCATCAGTACTTTGAAATACCAACATCAAACTAGAAAACGCTGAAGGCACTGCATGCACATACGCTGGACAAAGTAGCGGTTGTACTCTTCTTTTTTGTTTAAGAGGGGGCAATCAGACAGCAGTCTTGTTTCGTTACGTTGTTTATCATGAGACACTGTTTACCATAGTTTGCACATTTTATTAGTAACGACTAGTGTTATCTATTTATTAAATAACGCATTGTACTAGGAATATGTCCTGTCCTGCATTATTAAGGCATTGAAGAAAAATTGTGACCGTTTAGTGGTGCAAGAATATCGACTAGTCCAAATCGTGTCGTGGGTGTCACAAGAGGCGACAGAGTGCAACAAACCAGGAGATTGGCAGCGGCGTTTTCCTAATATAATAATAACCCCCTACGAATCAATCTATGGGGAGGCCTATGTCCAGCAGTGGATTTTTGATAGGCTGTAACGGTAATGGATAAAAACTGTAATTGTTAATCCTAAAAATTGTTGTCTTTAATAATATAAATATTCCTCTATTCTTAGAGGTACAAGTATATACGGAAAATATTATTTCTGTAATTCAATTGATCATGACAGTTATTGTATCAGATTTTACATCCGCTCAACCGCTGGTACACTCGTTACAAATAATGGAACAAAAATTTTGTAAATTTATTTACTACAACTAGAATATGAATGCATTCATTTGTTTAGCGAACCGGTGCTTGGATCAGCGAAACATTTTGTCGCAGCTACTGTAATTGTCTGTAGCTGTCAAAATGCAAAAATCATTCAACATTTTTTGCACGGCTCGATTCTATGCTTTAGGGAACGCCGAGCAAAATACGCGATGTTTATATTTTTTCGTTAGAGCAAAATCAAATTTAGGAGTCGTGGTAGCTGAGGAAGAGACCTAGTAACAAAGCCTAAGCGCTTCATATACTTAAAAATAATAGAGATTAAAGAAAAAAATTTGACAAAATTCTATTTTATCATAAAAAACTAATGATGTTTTAATAGGTACTTATAGAACATTATTACTTTTCTATGGGTCCGGCATCCATTTACCATTAGACTGTGCCCGTTTGTCACCATTATTACATAAAAAACAACTTATTGAATGCATAAAAATACATTTTAATTGGATATAACGAAATAGAATTGAGTTAAACATGAGTTAAAAAGAGTTCGACTAACTATAAACCAAAAGATCTTAACAATATTTTGAGACTTTTGCGAGCTGTTGAAGTTGACGATGACTTATTCATTCAAACTCAACCGCGAGGTAACATATGATGTCTACATGCCTAAATTATTAATAAGTTCGAAAATTGGTTTTATAAACACACTAGGGTTGCAAACGTCGATAGTCTTCCAAGTTAAGGATAAATTTTAAGTGTTCTTGATACTATATTGACTAAAGACTGTCTATATCTGTCAACTTTAAGAGCTGTTATACCAGCTAAGACAACAAAAGTGTTCTTGATACTATATTAATTAAAGACTGTCTATATCTGTCAACCTTTAGAGCTATTATATCAGCAAAGATAACAATAGTTAGTTGCAAGCACACTGTTTCAAACAACAATTTGGCGCATCGTATAATTAGGTCGTAAGGTTTGCAATTACTATTCACTGAAGCCTGACCATGCAATTTAATTTAGAATATAACCTAAGCCAATAGTGAATCACTTGAGCAATTTTTTTGCAAAAAAAAGGAGCTTATGAGAGTAAGCTTAATTTTTTTAGACCAAATTCAGCTCTTTAGATAGATTGACGGAAAATTTATTTGCTTAAAACATGTTCCATAAGATGGTCAATAACGTGGAACTGAAATGTTTTGCCATAATTGGCACGCAAAATTTAAATAAATACAATACTTTGAGCTGATATTACACTTTAAAATTATTTCGCCATTAGTTAAAATTACGTACAACTATTCTTGTTAGATTCAAATATTGTGTACAATTAAAAACATATGCGGCGCAGACATGTGCAGCGGCGCAGATCACGTCGGGTGGTTACCACTATGGCCGTAGAAGGAAAAGGGGAGATCTCACGCCGGACAAGGTGTTCTGCCCGGGGAGCGGCCAACACTCCGAGTGATAGTTCGGAGAAGTTCTATATATACTGTTTATGATTCAGAATTTTTGATAGCGCGATCTAGGCTTCGGTGTGTTTCGCTTGCGGCGCGACGACAGTGCCGCTACACTACCAAGCCTGGGCTGACGCATCAACGTTCCGGGATGTAAACACCAGCGCTCGGTTCGCAAGGGACTCCTCTCCCTGGACATCCACAAGTCGAGTGGCCCTGACGGTAACCCCCCAATTGTGCGCAGGACGTGTGCTCCAGAGTTAGCACCGGTCCTAACGCGTCTTTTCCGGTACCCCTACTCCCTAGACGTAGTCCCAAAATCATGGAAGACGGCTTTCGTTCACCCGATCCCTAAAAAAGGTGACCGCTCAGACCCGTCCAACTACAGGCCTATCGCCATCACCTCTTTGTTCTCCAAAACAATGGAGTCCATTGTAAACTGTCAGCTCATGAGGTAACTTGAGGAACACCAGCTGATTAGTGATCGCCAATACGGTTTTCGTCGTGGTCGATCAGCTGGTGATCTTCTGGTCTACCTGACTCGTAGATGGGCGGCGGCGGTATAGTCTAATGGGGAGGCGTTGGCCGTTAGTTTGGACATGGCGAGGCCTTCGATTGGGTTTGGCACAAACCGTTTCTTTCGAAGCTCTCTTCCTATGGGATTCCCGAGAAATTGTGCAATTGGATCACCAACTTTCTTGCTGATCGGAGCATCAAGGTCGATGTAGATGATGCAAGCTCCGATTACAAGCCTAATGCTGGTGTTCCACAAGGCTGCGTGCTATCAACAACGCTTTTTCTTTTGCATATCAATGATATGTTGCAAACCGGCAACATTCATTGCTATGCCGAATGCAGCACTGGCGATGCTCTGTACACCGGCCGTGCCAATGTTTCTCGTGAGAACGTCTCCGAGTACCGGGAAAAACTTGTGTTTGAAGTCGAGTCTTTGCTGAACAAAGTCTCTGATTGGGGGCGACTAAATCTCGTCCAGTTTAATTTTCAGAATACACAAGTTTTCGCATTAACCGCTAAAAAGAACCCCTTTGTCGTATCTCCTCGGTTTCAAGGCACTCCTCCTGTTGCCTCAGCCAATATCGGAATCCTCGGCGTCGACATATCTAATGACGTGCAGTTTCATGGTCACTTGGAAGAGAAGGCCCAATTGGCCTCTAAAAAGCTTGGCGTGCTCAGCAGAGCGGGACAGTATTTCATGCCGACACACCGCCTGCAACTTTACAAGGCGCAGATTCGGCCGCACATGGAATACTGTTCCCATCTCTGGGCTGGAGCTCCCCAGTGCGAGCTCCTTTCACTTGACCGCATCCAGCGCAGAGCGGCTCGAATCGCCGACGATCGAGTGCTTTCCGATCAGCTCGATTCACTGGCGCTGCGAAGAGGTGTTCTATCTCTTTGCGTATTTTATCGCATCTATCACGGAGAGTGCTCTGAGGAATTTTTTGGATTAATCCCAGCCGCCAAATTTCATGAACGCACTACGGCAAACCTCCCGATACCATCCACACCATCTGGATGCTTGACGGTCCACCACTGTACGTTTCACAAGGAGTTTTCTTCCGCGAACGACCTCTCTGTGGAATAGTTTACCATCGGTGATTTTTCCGGACCGATATGACCAGCGGACCTTCAAGAAAAGAGCTCACTCCTTTCTAAAGGGCCGGCAGGACACCTGCAATTCCCCTGGTGTTGCGGATGTTCATGGGCGGCGATAGTTACGTAACATCGGCTGAACCGTATGCTCGTTTGCCCCCTCTTCTATAAAAAAAAACTCAAAATAATTAAAAACTGCGGTTACCTACCATCCATCCAAGCGTGGCAATTATGGCGAAATCCGCACTATGAAGCGTTCTGTGCGGGTCGCCTATGTTTAGTTCAGGGATTTTTGTAGGTATACTGTAATGGATGGATGATATAAAGGTGCATTACGTATTTTTAAAAGATTTTAATAATCGGCAGAAAGTCCATAAATTAAAAATATTTTAATAAAAATATTACAGAAATCTCTTTTTAAAAGTGATGTCTTAATTGAGTCAAAGACGGTTATGCTACTGGTATTGCAGCATGGCATAGACATGCGTTACGTGGATGATCCTCATGCTGTCGCACGCACGTTGCCTTGTAATCAGCCTTCTATATTTCAGAATAGTGGGAAGGTCTCCGAACACTGTCCATTGTTGACGGCTTTTGGGAATGAATTGAGCTGTTGCAATTTAATCGTGGCATGCTGTATACAAAAATATATGAATTGTTAATCAACCACATGTAGTTTGGATATCAATCAATCAAATCTAGTGAAGGTATCATGCGTGCATGACGGCACGTAAGACATGCTGCATTAAGGTCTAAGCTTTACAATTAATAAAGTAAAGCGATATAGGGACCCTGGTTGCGTTCTATGGAGATCCTGGGATCTCCATTCGGAACGCAACCCTCATATCCGCTGATGGTGACCGCCGTGGGCTTTTAGCCGGTAGGAATCCGGCATAACCTTTTCGTAGCCGCGCAGCGAAATGTATCCATGAAGATTTCTTACTAAAAAAGGCTTGACAACGTAAATAAGCTTTTTATTGAAATTTGTGATACTAAAAGCTCTGTTTGATTAAGATAAGTGTCCCCTCGGGTTGTGCCAAAGTTTGCTATTATATTTGTTTTTCAACTTAACGTTTTGATTGTTTTGCTTTTTCACTATTGTCATTATATTTCAATTTATAAAGTGTATGAATATTTAGCATTATGTAAAAACTCATAATACAATATTTATATAAGTTTAAGTGGTAGGTATTAGTTATTTGAAAAATAATATTTAAAGTAAAACCACAGATTTAATGGGCTTATAACAATCCTGTGACTGAGGCGCTAAGGCACAATAATTAAAGCATTTTTACTTATACTATATTATACTTACTTACTTAATAACTAGCATTGGGTTTAATTATTGTTAGATTTATGAACGTTACAACTTAATTCGAACATTAAAGTTTGCTAGATTTCTTATGCAAATAAAAGTATCAAACTATTATACAATCGACATTGTAAATGGACACTGTGGCACATAAGCAACTTAAACAGTTCTCGATTAAGAATAAAATGCAGGTGGGTTTTTGTCCCTAAAATAAAATGTCTTGTTTTAAGAAAAAGGTTCTCCGGTTCTCATCACGTGGAATACAGGAGCGTTATGTGCAGCTATTGGTAGATATAATATGTAACAAAAACCCTGTGGTTCGCGTTAAGCGCGTCGTCAGAATCAGTATTCACATCTATAGAAATTAATTTAAAAATAAGTTTTTATTCGCAAATTGTATGTAGTTTTATTAGCTCTAACTTACATGCTCATCGGTAAAACAGTATCTTTGACAATATTCTTACTCCCGGGCCCATTCAGAGGTGCCAAATAAAACTACTTACAGTTGGTGTATTAACAATTTGTTTAAATTTAATTTAATACGATAGAATGCCCCAGATGTTGTATTAATTTTGAGCATGAATCAAATTTAATTTTTTTTGGGTAGTGGGGTATTGCGAAGAACACATAAATTTTTACAAATTATTAAATTTTTATTACCATCACGAAATAATCAAGAGGAGGGCTCATTTTTTATACAATGAACTGCAGTACGTGTATGAATTGTTTTGACGCTCGCGGCCTTCTCTATGATTATGCGAGTGCTTTGTATGCAGCTGCCGCAGTGAACATGCCGCTTATTTGTAATTTGGGTCTTTTAAGGTCATGAAAATCGGAGTAGATTAGGTCTTTATTCAAAACTAGGAACAACTTGCAGCAGGATATTTAGATTTTTAATTTGGTGGACACTTTGGTGTTCTTGATGATTAAATTAAGCACAATTATAAAATGCTGTTTCCATACGTGAGTTTAAGTTACGACTTAAGGAAAAATCTTTTAAGGTCATATAAATTTAACTGACGTTTTAAAGTTCAAGCTTCAATTAATTGAAAAAATTTTTTTTTGAAAGTTTTGGTATAATATAACCTTTTGTTTATAATTAATCAAACTTTTTGCGTACTTAGCGCAAAGATTCTGTGATGACAATGCTATATTACTGGTTGGCGTTTTAAAAAAAATGGTATGAAATCTCTTAATTTTTTGATAGCTAAAAGCATGGAGACAAGCTCAGTTATGGACGGATTGCTGCAGCCAATTACCTGCTCTATTTTACGATTAAGACGGTAGATCTAGGTAGAAGACACTTCACACATTGTCTACTACTACAACTGTTTTTCCTCACCCTGACGTGGTTAATCTTCGAGACACGAATCTCCGCGACGTAAGCGTTCTGACCAATCGTTTTAGAATGGTGAAGAAATATTTCTTTAAATGCTTCAAAATATTTCTATACGCATCTCTTGTAGTATCATCCTCGTAGGCACTTGTTATAATTTAGCATTTAAAGCTATCTTTTAAGGTCAACATTAAAAGCTAGCTATCAAAAAATCGCTTAAAAATCGACAAAGCATTGTACAAAATGAAATTACTATTACCAGTAGTCTTTACTTAATAAAAGTACTAAATAAAATATTTTCTTTTTAACCGTGAGTTTTTAAGCTTGACTTTTTAAATTCACCGAGACAACTACATCCGGCCTTACTCATAAAATATACGTCTATTTAAGAAATCCTTAAAGTTTCTCTCTCTTCACTATATTACAATAGAAAGAGACACTTATAGAGATAATAAATAACCGATTCTAAGTAAGGCTGTAGCCATTTATTTGTTTTTCCAGTACTATCCTGGCGAAGATATGGGCATTGTGAAGCGCGGTACTCTAGTCCCCCTGCCGAGGAAGAATTTGGTTTTTGAGAACGGGAGGATTACCGAGTGGAACGGGAAATGATTGTATCCTTTCTTAACCTTAGAATTCCAATAATCGGGAGAGGCAATCACTTAGAATATAGAAGAGTTGCATTAATATATTCTATATTTATTTGAATAAAACTGTATCGTGCGATTAGATTATACGAATGTGGTAATTCTTTAAGAAAATATAATGGAATACTTTGTTGTATTCCTTTAAGACCAATTTCATTTTAAATATTGGGTTATAACTAATTTTAAATATGAATTAAGTAGAACAATAATATTTTAGATCCGGCTACCATAGACATAATTATTAATTACAGAAAGTTATTTTCATAAAATCTAAAAAATGTTGACGTAACACAAAATATTATTGTCATTGAATACAAGATAATATATTTAGAATTTATTTGAAGCAGAATTTTTATGTGGTAATTGTTGTGTATTTAAATATTTATTTTTGTTTATGAATTATCTCTTCAATAAAGTTTAAAACATGTGAAAAGATATCAAACTTAATTTCAAACAGGTCATTGTTTCCCGATCTTTTTTGTGATTCCCTAAAACCAAAACCGAAAACCCGCCTTTTGTGCCAACACTGTAGTAGTGTGTGGGTACTTAAATAAGTATCATTCAATGCATAAATGAATTACAATTACATATGAAGGCAGTTCACGCAGTTCACTGTTAGAAGAGTCAATTCACCTTGCCATGAAATTAATATTTTTAGTTAATATGGAAGATTTCATACTATGATGCATGCAACGATCGTCCACACAACTGTGTGCATGATTTAATAGCCCTATTTGTTAGTTAAAAATAAAGGATCGCTATTCCTGCTTTGAGAAACGATGAATTAAAAATAGACGAATTAGGTCTTCTTCGATTTTCACATATTTAAGCCTATAGGGCGGGTCTTCGCTGGGGAGAGTAGGACCTCGTAACATAATATGGCTTTTTTATAATGTGAGATTCTAAACTAAATCTATGTGCGTCATATTTAACAAATTAGCAAATATTAAAGATTAATTAGTGTGAAGGAAATTAAATGAAATAAACCCACTAGTAATTTAGAACTAAATTATTTGTATGATTTAAAGTTGTTTTTATTTAACAAGAGTCATTTATATATGTTTTATAGTTAATTGAATATTGATACAAGTAATGCACAACGTTTGTTATTATTTAGTGCTAATATAATATAATTTGTGACAGTCAGGATTGTTTTCCGGTCAAAACCCGACGACTGGCGAAAGCAGTTAAAAGTGACTTTTACTGCGAAGCCTAAGGTTAATAATGTGAATTCGTCTTTAACAAATAAATATGACCAAATTACCATCTGCGTGAACTTAACATTATTCAAATTAGACATATAACAATTTTTGTTTATTAAGTAATTCGCTATATTCAGAAACATTATGACCAATATTAATGATGCTTTAATTCAGTTTCTTCCATCCTAACCGCTGACACCTGTTATATACAAGTACGCTGGCTATACCATACAAAATGTCTGTGCCAATTTGAAGCGCAACCATTTGCCGTCCCGCGTCCCGGAAACTAAAATTGACATAATATGCCAAAGTTTGTTGTCTTATTTAAATTTTATCTCTGTATTTTCAACCTTTAAACTAAAAAGAACCAAAAGTATTTTATGTGGTTTTATTGTGTATAATTTTAGTTACATAATAAGAATTATTTTTAATAATAATAATTATAACAATATTCCACAACTATCACACAACGCCTTCTAGTCTAAAGCTAAGCAGAGCTTGTGTTATGGGTACTAGACAACTGATAAACATACTTATATGTTTCTAAATACGTAAATATTATAGATAAATTACACCCTGATACAGAACAAATGATCGTGCTCATCACACAAACCTTTGTCCTGGGTGGGAATCGAACCCACGACCATAGCATAGCAGTCAGGGTCACTAACCACTAGACCAACAGGCCTGTAATATAATACATACAATATAAGGTGTGTAATAATGGCAGTGTGCGTAATACGTAAAACTCGTTACCAAAAGGAAAGTGGTGTAACATTCCACAAGTAAGTAAATGCAAAGCTAATATTAAACAAATTAAAACTGTTGGATAATATAAGTACTTCAAAATTTGTTACTGATCTTAATATCAGAATTACCAACGTGTTTGGCTGTCAATTGCTGAGTTTTGTTAAACAATAAAATTCAACAGGGTTGTCGAGTTCCTGGTCTATAACACTTATCGATGTTCTTTCCTACCCATATATAATATATATCTGATAACAAAGTAATGTTTATTAATTAACAGCTAATTAACAGCATAAATATTGTGAATTGGCGTCCGAAACAAAATGATCATCTTTGTTCTAAACATTTAACAGACGACTGTTTTATTAGATTATTATTTCGAATATTTTTTATTTCTTCTCAAGAGCAAGATGTAGAAAGGCCGCCTGATGATGAGTTTGTGTTTACAAGACGTAACTTTGTTAAAGATTAATAAATATAACCAATTTATTATATCAAGGGAATAAATATATATTAGGAATGCAAAATTATTAATTTCCTTAGTGAGTTTTCGTAAGTTAAGGTGAGACATAGCTCTTCCATGAACGACGTCCCGCCTTGTAATGGCGGGGGGAGGGGTATTAAATGTATATAAAAAGCATATGCATAAGCATGCGTAGCTAAAAGCATATGGCTGACCCGAGGTGTTCACTCTGAGTGGGCTTGTCGAGCCTTTGGATGTGTGTTAGTGGCCTGCGCCTAGACGAGATTGATCTCCCTGTACCGCTTCAGTCGAGGTGAATGCCCAAGGGAAAAGAAGTGTTGGTATGGCAATTGGCGATGCGCCACTCGACTATTCTGAGACGTGGTCCTTCACTTCTGGCCGTATGTTTAAGCTCAAAGTTGCTCAGCGAGCTACGGAGAGGGCTATGCTCGGGGTTTTACGCGTAATAAACTTAGGAATGAGGATATCCGAAGTGGAACCAGAGTGACCGACATCGCCCAACGGACTAGTAATCTGAAGTGGCAATGGACCGGCCATATAGCTCGAAGAACCGAAAACCGATGAGGAAGAAAGATTCTATGGTGGCAGGCTCGTACCGACAGACGAAATGTCGTCGACAACCCCCTACTAGATGGAGTGACAACGTTGTAAGACCTGCAGGAAGTTGATGGATGCAGGTGGCTTAGGAACGTGCTTTGTGGCATTCCTTGGGGAAGGCCTATGTTCAGCAGTGGACTTGTGAAGGGCTGTAATAATGACGAATAATGATGGCATTATATTAATATGATACGTAAATAGAATGAACGTAACGTAGAGGGCTACCTATAGAATACTATAATACACAATGGAATGGCTGTCAACCTTACTTGTAGGAGGATTGGCGTCGCCGGGAACACACATACAAGCAATTACGTCATATTATCATTCATCACTACTACAAACATATTTTAGACTTTTGATTAATGTTTTTGACACATAACTGTTT
>DWHP01001053.1:0-17088 GCA_018247895.1 Parnassius honrathi
TAAAAATAAAATAAATAAAACGCGATAAAATCCGTAAAAGTAGTTTTAATCAATGTGTAGTGTTCGCGTAAATATAAAAAATCATAATCACTATTATTGTTTAAACTTACGATTATTTTGATTTTTACTGTTACTTTTCTTTGAGCTGTCAGAATTTGCTGTCACGTAATCTTCAGTAGTCGTTGTGCTTTCAGACACATCAGTTGTATTGATTTTACCTGAATCTGTTCGAGCCAAGCTAGTTTCGCTACTTGCTGTCTTTGTTAATGTAGGCTCAGATGGAGTCTGTGTTATTTGGTTCGGAACAGATCCATTGGGTTCTTTCTGTAAAGCCTTTTTTTGTAGGTCTCTTCGCCTTGATGGACTTAACGCTCTTTCTCTTTTCTTATTAATAAAGCTCGGGGTTCTTTTAAATGGGACGTCTATTAAATCAAGACTAGGATGTGTGATAGCAATTGCTGGAGTATGATTGGATTTAAGTGGTCCTGTTGGTGATGGTGTTGTAGATATTAGTGGCTGTTTTGTTATGGGTAAAGTAACGTTAGGAACAACTGCAGGTGGTGATAGTGATGCTCTCATTTGGTGACTCGAACTTGCGCTTGATGTATCTAATTTTGTTCGTGGTGAAGTTGGCGACTGACTCTGCGGAGAAAACATATTATAGAGTAGATTTTTTTAAGGAACACACTTTTTAAGGATTTCGGACACAAGTTTATTCCTAAAAATAGCAAACACAATATTTTCTTTTTGTTCCTTACTAGTCCGGAATAGCTAACTAATAGATATGTATTAGAAAGACCTGTTACAATGATCATCGTATTTGCCAGGTAAATTAGCGAACGCAGTGGTAAGTGTTTAGCACCTATAAAGATACTTCCAGTAGCCTTTTTGGGTTATTTAAATCTATATTAAATGATTATATTGCATTGTAGACAAAAATATTGAAAAGAATTGATACCTGCGAAGCGTCAAGTTCTTCATCTAAAGCATCGGTATCTAAAGATGATCGTTGTTGGTGTTGTAATAATAAAAGTTGTTTTCTTCGTGAAGTTGGTGTCAAAAGCGCAAGAGCACCCGGTGATGCAGCAAGGGAACTTAGATCTGAGGAACTAAGAAATAAATTCGATTAATGTAAATAATTTAAATTATGATAGATAAACATGATTTTTACTAATCTATATATACCTAATTACAGTTCCGTTATCTGTACCGGAGTCCACCTGTAGCACAGTAGCTTGTGATTCATTCCACATGCCATCAGAATGATCTCTGTAATTTATTAATGCAAAAAAGAACATTTAAAGGTGGATCAAACTGCAATTGATATAAATAATTAAAACCTAATTAAGAATTATATCAACGCATCGATCAGCATTATAGTCTCTTTTATAGAACAGGGCGGCAAACGACCGTGCGGTTCACCCGATGGTAAGTGGGTACCGCCGCCCATGAACAAACCAGGGTATTGTAGGTGCATTGCCGGCCTTTCAGAAAGTAGTAAGCTCTTTTCTTGAAGGTCTCAAAGTCGTATAGGTCCGAAAAAATCGTCGGTGGTAAACAATTTCACACAGAGTTTGTATGAGGAAGAAAACTCCTAGTAAAATGCACAGTGGTGGACCGCCAAGCATTCAGATGGTGAGGATGGTATTGTGAGTTTTCACGCGATGTGCATTCGTGAAATTTGACGGTTGGAATTAATCCGAACAATTCCTCAGAGCACTCCATGTTGTAGAAGCGATAGAAAATGCAAAGGGTGCATGCCTTTGCGGCACCAGTGAATCGAGCCGATCAGAAAGAACTCGGTCGTCAGCAATTCGAACAGCTCGGTGTTGGTTGCGGTCAAGTGGAAGGAGCTGGCACTAGGCTGCCCCGGCCCAGAGATAGGAACAGTATTCTATGTGAGGCCGAACTTGCGCCTTGTAAAGTCGCAATTGGTGTGTCGGCATGAAATACTGTCCCAATTTCCTGAGCATGCCAAGCTTTTTAGAATCCAATTTGGCCTTTTTTTACAATTGACAATGTAACTGCACATTACTTGATATGCCTTGGAACTGAGGAGATACGACAAAGGGGTTGTTTTTAGCGGTTAACTGGCAAACTTGTGTTCGGGGCTAACTCAATTGAAATGGATTAGATTTAGATGCCCCAATCCGATTATTTGTACTACAAAGTCCCGACTTTAGACACAAGTCTGTTCCAGTGCTCAGCGCCTTTATTCCGAAAAATATTGCCACGGAAGGTGTATAAAGCATCACTAGTGCTGTCATCTCCGCATAGCTAATGAATTTAACCAGTTTGCACCATATCACAGATACGCAGAAAAAACTGCCTTGGCCACAGCACGCAGCCTTGTGGAATACCAGCGTTAATAGGCTTATAATCAGAGCACGCCATTAATGCTCCAATCAGTAAATAAAAAAAATATAGCTGGTGATTCAATTGCACAATTTTTCAAAAAGCCCATAAGAGGTTCGAGCTTCAATAAAAGCGCTTTGTGCCAAACCCGATCGAATGCCTTCCCTATGTTCAAATTAATGGCCAATTCCTCCCTCTTGAACTCTAATGTCTCCGCCCATCTATGAATCAGGTAGACCAGAAGATCACCAGCTGGTCAACCCCGACGAAAACCGTATTGGCGGTTACTAATCAGCAGATGACCCTCAAAGTACCTACCTCATGATGTAACTAGTATTGAACTTTTTATTCCTTCTTCTGTGGTGCCCATCGGTGGCAGATCTCAGCCAACCGGGCCTGGCCAGCTTGGACCATCTGGACCAGCGCCCTTTAATATATAAACTGCAGCTATAAAATTGGCAATGGATTCCATTATCTTGGAGAACAAGGAGGTGATGGCGATAGGCCTGTAGAGTTGCCTTTTTTAGAGTCGTTGATTTAGCAATGATTCTTAGGAAGGACCTGGAGGCGGAGTTATACTTCTTTTAAAGAGCGATGGTGTTTATATCCCGAGACTTTTATGCATCAGCCCAGGCCCGGTTGGCTGGGATCTGCCTCCGATGTGATGGGATCTACCTCGAGATTACCGTTGTGGGACCTATACAGGCACGCGTAGACGCGTGGTTGGTCGTCGCTGTCTACGCGTAGCCAAAGGATGGACGGGTTCAAACTTTCAAGACAGCTGAGGCGACGAGAACAGATGTCCTCTCTGACGTATACGCAAACTCCAGCCCGAGCGACATAGGCATTCCAATTTGTACCCCGGGTAGTAGAGATGTGAAGTATCAGCCGGAGAGGATACTTGCATTTTGGTCAGAAAGAGCAATGTCAGCGTAGACGTCTCCAGATCGTAGTGGAGAGCGTTGAAGTTCGAATGAAGTCCAATGATGTTGCAGAAATTCAAGAATAAAATGGTAAGGGTCGCCTTAGCCTTGTTGCTCAGTTTGCCCCGAGTAGTTTATTTATTTTATTTATTTATTTACTCTTTACTGTACACCAAAATAATTGAACATCAAGTACAGTTAATTCTAAATTAGCATACGTATAATAGGCGGTCTTATCACTCTGAAAGTGATTTCTTCCAGACAACCTTTGTGTAGAGAACGGATGTAAACAAAAGTTAAAATAGAGGGGGGGGGGCGTACAAAATAATAATAGAAAATATAAAATACATACAAATAAAGATAAGTGAAAATTATATTATAAAATATCATATAATAGATTTAATGAAATAGTACGAGAAAGAAAAAGTTTTTGTGTTAAGCGGAATTTTGCCATCCCTAGAATACGCAGGGTAGCCTGAGTACCCACGCTCAGCAGTCGTGGTGCAGCTTGGTCGTCGAAGGCAGTAGCAAAGCTTCTACTTCACCCTGGTTTTCTGCGAGGTCGAGGTACCTCCCCGGTTTAAGCCGGCCTATACGTGCAACGGCAAAAGCTGCCGCGTAGCTCTACCACGTTAAAGTCCTAAGAACCATAATAAAAATTATATTTGTATTTTCTGAACTGACAGAAAATTTATAACTTATCATTCTGAATAATATCATTAGTATTTAAGCAAACCAATATAGTTCTATTATATTTAAAAGTCAATTGACTTCATTCATTATTAACAATACCAAAGGACATTGTTCGGCGTCCATACATTGTTGGCCTAAGAAGGGGAATTCACTTTTGAGTTATAAACAATTCGATTGAAATTAAATGCAAGCTACGGACACTTCTAAGAGTTCTAAAAAAGTCAAAACACTTTCAGTTTTTGAGGTTATAATTAGGTCAATAGCGGTCAATAGAAACACACTGTAAAAAATGGCTTATGAATCAATACGCATGAAACCTTTACGATAATTACTCGTTCTTTATAATTTACATTACAATTATTTCATCAGATTGGACACCTCATAATTTCGAAAACATTTTAAAAAGTAGTTCACTTTCGTCTTACTTCCTGGTGTTATTATTTTTTGGTTTAATTCTGGGTTTTTAATAGGCGAAGGTATTGTAGCTCATACAGTCAAGTCTTTTTGTAAGAGTTTAATATAGTCAAGCGCTACAAAACTAAAATAAAAATACTAAAAAATGCTAATGAATTACACAGGATGCGTGAGCCGTGCGGTGGCATTACCATCAAATAATAAATATTGCCATCTGTCAATTCATCGGCCGTCAGTGACGATGTTGCTCGTTTCACACAGCGCTTTCAATCGCTTTATTCTGTTTGTAACTAAAACCTTATTCATAGATAAAACGCTGAGAAAACTGAGTTTTGTAACTCTTGTTTGTATCAAACTCTTATTAAGTGCGCTGTCACAAAGACTTGGCTGTATGATCTACAATATCTTCGCCTATTAAAAACCTCAATTTAAATCAAAAAATAATAACACCGGGGAATTAGACGGAAGTGAATTACTTTTTAAAATGTTTCTAGAATTAAAAAATATCCATTCCATTGAAATCATTGTAATTTAAATTATAAAAAAAAGCTAGTAATTATTGTAAATGTTTCATGCGTGTTGATTCATAGGCCATTTTTAACAATATCAAAGATGAGGATAGGTCATGTGTAGTGTCACCTACATCAGTGTATTTTCTATATAATGGCTGGGTTTAGCAAAAAACAAGCGCTAGGAAACGTTTGCAGCAAAATGGCGATCGCTAAGCGGTAAGCGCTGTCAAATGGTAAATAACTATTTTCCTCTAGGACGCTAAGTTAGCTTTAACCGGGGAACCTAACCTAATTTAAATATATGTTTGTAAAGAATTCATATTTTAGAACTTACCAATCGTGAATAATATATTTGGACTGACATTATAATTATATATATAATATTACTTGAAACAAATTGCACAAAACGATTTATAAACTCTATTTCAAAATAAACAAAATAAATAAGTAAAATGGCGGATTGTGTCAGCGCTACTGAAGTTATCAAACGTATCCTGGCCGAAAACTGTATAGTTTGTTTTCAGCGTTAGTATACGCTTCCTAGCGCTTTTTTCTGCTAAACACAGCCAATAAGATAACGTAAAAATAATCTCCTTGTCATACCTGCTGTGATCAATAGTGAGCGACTCGTTAGACGCACATGGTGACGTCTTTTCCAACGGTGCAAGAATCGTTGTGACATTGTTTGAAATTACAGCTCTTTTTGATTTAGGTTCTTTTTCGTTCCCTAAAAGTATCGGATTAGGTGAACCTGGGCTAGACTTAGCCGTGCTGAAATAGTTAAAAATTAATCATTTTAAAAATATTTATTAATTTATCATTATATTATATGCTTTAAAATTATCACATTCAATGTAGTTCATTTATAGCAATTTAGCAAAATATCAATAGTTAGTGATGAGCTTCATTGAAGAAACCAATACATCAAAATACAAAGCGCCGCAATTATTATGATATTTTATAGAAATAAACTAAAACTTAGGTAATTATTTCAGAAAAAATTCGATTACTTCGAAAAAATCGTCTAAATAGCACTTTGCTTAAATTTGCCCTTGTATAGCTTGCGTGCATACCTGGGTAAAGGCATTTTATCCTTGATGATGTTATCTGTTTGTTCTTCGAAACTAATGCTTCGAGCTCTAAATGGTTCATGCTTGTAACTAATATACTTTTCATGAAAATCTTCGTATGGTGCATTTCCGTCCGAAGAACTATGAAGAGAATTTTATGCATGAGAATGGATGAAAAAAGCACTTGCAGACTTGATTTTAAATGCTGCTACAAACATCGTACTGAGAAACTATGCCAGAATGATTATGCATTTACATTGCGAGTCCGTGTCATATACCAGTCAGTGGGAAAGTGGTGTAAATGTGCAAAAACATTACTACGTGACTTGTGTATAAATATTTCAAAAAGATAAACACTTGCATTTACCTAAAAGAACCATCGGGTTCAAAACCAAAAATGCCCTCGTCCTTAATGGGAGTTTGGTTATAGTTCTGTCCAATGTATTGTATATACATAGTGTCCCTTTCTCTATCTTCTCTAGTCATGTTTTCTTGACTCGTAGACATAACTATTGGTGCATCTTTAATTCCTTCACCACTAGAACTAATTTCACTTTTTCTTCTGCAAGAAAATGATGAGATATTTAAAACAATTGAAATTAAATTATTGTATATAAATTACAATTACATAACTTACACGTCTAACAAAATTTCTCCCTCAGACATAGTTTTCTGTAGCATCCTTTTATTTTTTCTACGTAATGTTGTAAAGGGTATAGCCTCATCATCAGGTCGCGGTTCAAAATCAATGATTATTTCCTTTTCATTTTTTTCACTATCATCAGTGGTTGTTACCGATGTTTCAGTAGATGGTTCTGATTGAAATGTTGATGTTTTAGATAGAGGATGCGAAGAATTGATTGTTTTTTGAGAAGCTTCACTAGTACTTTTGGATAAAATAGATTTCAATGCTCGTTCACCTTTAGTCTGCTTTGCTATTTCTTGTTGTAAATATTCTAAATTACGACGATTTAACGCCATACTTTTTTCTATATTCTCAATATCATCATCAATAGTATCATCACGATCACTTTCATGAATAAATTGAAAATTTTGTTGAAAATATTCTTGAGCCTGTCTTTGCAATGCACTTAGTTCCGATGATTTATCTACTTGCGATGAAGAAGCTACAGACTTTATAGAGGAGGAAGTAACATCATCTGAGTCTCCTCTTTGCATAAATGGTGATGGTGGTATAGCTGTCGACGGAGATCGAGGTGATCTTGGCGGCTCTTCGGATTGAGTTCTGTGCAATTTTTCGTGGTCGTGGCTTATAAAGCTAAAAATAATTTTCAACTTCATAAAACATCTTCTATTAAAATACATTTTATTGATAGTTAAAAACAGAAGTACCTTTCTATTGTAGCACTGACATCATTTTGTGCTTCACGTCCTGCTAAACGGTCTCCTCCAACTTCGGAAAAAGATTTTGTAAGTCTTCGAGCTCCTACATTATAACCGTTAGTTTGAACTCCTGCTGCAACCATCTTAACCTAATAATATCAAAACTTTTCAATGATGATGCTTTGGAAATGTTTTAACGAAATTAACAAAACTTCTAACTCGAATGTCCTTATAAATAAATAAAATGGTTTTATTTTATTTATGGTTTTATTTTTTTCCCCACAGTCTCTTAATTAAAATATCTAAATCTTACCCTTTTAATTGTTCGTGGACTTAGTGACAAATAATTTGGAGGTAATGGTTTCCTTCCTAGGCAAACTTCAGTTTGTGTTGCCTGTGTTCGCATAACGCCTTTTTTAATAGAATCTAAAAATAAACGAATATACATTACTTTCTGAAGTGTAATTCTAAATAAAAATTACGATTTTGGTATAGCTTTGAAAGTATTTACCTAAAACAACCACTTTTGGTTGATCAGGTTGTTGAGGTCTTTGAGCAGTCGACACAGGATGCGAAGGTAGCGGAGCTATAGGTGGCGGATAGTGAACTGGTGCTGGTGCATTCTGGGCTGCTATGTATTGTGGATATGGTGCAAATGGTTGAAAAATCACCGGCAATGTTGAGTATGGTTTTGGTTCCGGCTGCATGAAAAAAATAAAATGTTAAACTAATAATCCTATTATGCGACATTAAGTACGCAATATAATGGGGAAAGAATCTGTGCTATTCTATAAGCGCAAATAAAAATCAAGTATAGAAAAATACTATAGAAATTTGCGAGCTTTGTTAGGCTGGCCACACACATGTGGAATTCCGCTTCAGGATTCCGTTTCGGAATTCCGATTTAGGATTCCAAACGCAGCAAGTCATTATAAAATCAATGACCCGTCACACGCTTACGGTAGTTTTCCGTATGGAATTTTACGGGTAAAACGGGATACTAATCTAGTGTGTGGCGGGCCTTCGAGAACCCGTTCCAACTTAGTCCACTACATAAATATTTTTATTAGAGTCAGAGGTTTCTTACTGGAATTCATAGTCGTAGCGTGACAAGTCCCACGATATTCATTATTCAGTATTTACCTAGGGATTGCATTATGAATCAACATGTTTTAGCTTTCATAAACAATCACTGAAGAATTTCTTACCTGAATAGAATTTCATTCAATATTGTCTATAATTTATATGATGTTTTCTAAGAAAACTCTGTGTTGGTGTCAATTTATCAGTTAATAAAAACTAAAAAAGTGAAGATAATATTATACTTCTATTGATGTCTCTTAAAATCGGTTAAAGTTAAAGTATATAAAAACTTTTATAAATCAAGGGTGCTAGTAGTACGAATCATTTGGGGGCAGCAAAAATTAAAAATTTATTGAAGAAGAAGCAGTTACGCACGCAGTATGCTTGATAAACTATCAAAATTAAAGCTGATTAGACGTTATGATTTTTTTGACGTACAAAGAAGAACAGCTAGGGGATCCTTTGGTTATCAAAATTCGGGCAGTCAGCAATCAAAATCTTACATATTTTAAAATGGGGAGTATATTTGTATATAAAATTCTTGAAGGTTGAATTCGACACATAGCGCCTTAATTGTCTTTTAGACATTGACTATCAATTCCAGTGTAAGAAATTTAGGTACACTGCAAATGCCTTATGGATAAATAGCAGCTAATTCTTTTACATTTGTAGTTACTAACTGTCGAAAGTATAAATATTTTTAAAAATGAAATTGTAAAGCGTGATGAAACAAAACTGTGTAGCGTTTTGTTCAAAAATTTTCCAAATAAATTGTTTAAACAGCCCGATAATAATTATTAAGCTGGTAAATTTTTTTGTTAGTTAACTTTAGAATAGGATTGATAACAACTACTCTAATGACGATGATTTTATTCATTAAATCAATATTAATGTAATAACAGTTCTTACTAAAGTTAAAATTTTATCAGAAATTGGTAACAATTACCTTGACAGATCTTCCGTCGATTAAACGTTCACAGTCGCGTTTATATCTACCCCCAACAGCAGATGGCATCACGGAATCATCAAAGGTGGTCAGAGTGTGAGATCGAGCAAATGACACGTGTTTTGTTCTAAAGCAAGCAAATAAATTTAAAATTAGCATTTTTAAGTATTAAATTATATTAATTATAACACTTTGAATTAATAAGAATATATAATAATACCCCAGTTTGGATTAAACTTCAGCAACGTGGATGTGTTTGGGGATATAACAATTTATTCAATATTTAAACCAAATTCTAAATGAGGCTCCAGCGGGCGAAAAATGTAGCTGCCCCATTAAAAGTTGTCCAATTCATATACCGCAGACTGGTAATAAGGAGTAGCATTATGAGCATATTAAGTTAACGTTTTTGTAGAGCTTTTTATTTCAATTTCTAAAATTTTTTTCATATAAGTCACCGTATGTATGTAAATGTATTTGTAACAATTATGTTATTTTTAAGTCTCATATAATTGAATTTTTGTTCTTTTTAGGGTTTATAAATTCTTGAAACCTAAAATACAGCTTTCTATTAAGAAAGTAATAAATTTTGTTTTATTAATTTCTTAACAACACTATTAAAAAGTAACAAACGAGTATTATCAAAAGAACGAACCATCTTTCGTGAATCATCTTTTGTGAGTTTATTACAGCTTTTACAAAATGCTGATATTAAAGAAGAAGTGTGTCTTGCACATGTGACGTCAAAATATTGTTACGACAGCCAGACATGCATATTATGTACGTCACATTGTACGAGAAAGTTCCCGGCGATAAGGGACAAAAAATAGATAACGCTGATACTACTAACGCAACTTTAAAGCAACCTTATGTTAACAGTGTTAAAGCTTTTTCTCCTTTGGATATTTTTATCGTTATGTTATCTCGAGTGTTCTAGTACTTTCTGGTTAAAACTGCGATCTGGTTTTACCTATGTTTCACAAATAAATTATTTGATTTGATTTGATTTGATTTGAAAAGAGTGAAATTACTCGGATTGGCCTAGAAAGAAAAGACTATAAAAGCGTGTGGCGGCGATCGGAGAGTTACTTAATTATATCGGAAATGCGATAGTGAACTCTACTCTGGGAAGCAATTACGAGAATACAACCTACACCTGCGGTTATCGAGGACCTCACCGAAGAAGCATAGTGATTTTGGACGACGTAATTATAAACGAGCTGTGTGCGTAAAAATACAAAATTTTTCAACCTAATCGGCATTTTTACTCACCCGTAGGTGACAATATGAATATCAAACATATTATTTTGTATAAACAGTATTGACTAAAATAATAATTTCTTGAGTCTAAGTTCTATACTTTACCTGTGTGGAGGTATAGTGAGGGGTGGTGGTGGAGGCGGTGGCGGTATGGGGGTATGTGCAGGGCAACTGAAAACAACAATATGTAATTATAGTGACTCTTAACATATTTTATGCAGAAAAGTGTAGTGGTACTTAATTTTCAGCCGACTTAGAAAAAGGAGGAGTTTCTCAATTCTATTGTAAGTTTCTTTTTAGTGTATGTATATTTTCAAGGTTTTCTTTCAATGTTTTAGTGATTATTTTTATTAAATAGGTGTAGTTACATATAAATTAGGGGTACAAATACCAACCGTAAGGGTGGTGATGCGTAAAATAGGGGATGAAGGTTTTTTCATTTCGACGACATTCTAGTTGTGTTAGTGATATTTTTCGTCCACTTATAAGAGTCAAAAAATTAACCCTTGATTAAAAGTAAAAGCCGCTTTCAAGAAACTAGAAGGAATAAAGTAATATAACAGTTTCTGAATTCTACTGCTGAATTCTTCGGTCTGTATTTCTTGTATAGACTATCTTCTTAGATCGAACGTAACTAAAAACTAACTACGAAAACTACTTTTTATCTTAAAGATGTAGATGTGAGTGGTTAGGTCTATATAATTATGTACAACATAATAGCAATTAATAAAAATATAAACAATGTTTTTAAAACACAATGATACGAGCACAATATCTGTGCAAATGGTCTGTGTGACATATTGAAATCCTATGTGTGTTTGGTGTATAAAATTGGCCCGTCTGCGAATCTTGCTATTTGCGCACTTGTTCATTTTTCCACTACGCCGACAAAATAGATTACGGTATGAATTTACTTGGTAGAGTCATGCAGCAGCTATATTATGGTTGTAGCACGAATGGATCACCCTTATCCTATATAGGTATATAATAGCATTTTTGAAAGTAAAACTTCTTTGGATGCATTGAGCATAACATTATAGGCTGTATCGTGACGCAGGCTCCAAATTTAATGCTCATTACATTGTTTAATGTAATACTCAACTACATGAATAGTGTGTAAAAAAAAACAAAATTTATTTTGTCAGATTTTTTTTCTTATTAAAAATAAAATAAAGGAAGTAAGAGCCAAACTGTATTTCTCAACGACCCCCCCCCCCTGTATGAATTTCCTCCATATCAAGGAGGCGTTTGCACATTGACAAACACGCAGATACGGAACAGTTATTTTTATAGTTTTGATACCGAGCGGTCAACCGATAACCGTTGATCATCGAGTATTGGAAGATATTTGGAGAGACGAAGGAAAGTAGTAGCTAACCCCTAGATAAGGTGTTGTGATCCGAGGAGACGTCCTGTTTCGTCCACTTACACAATGACCTTTGTAGGAACATAATATACATACTTTTAGACAGATTACAATAGTACGTACGTAACTTTTTAGCTTTGGATACTCGACAGCCCGGAAAAATTCTCAACACGTAGTTTAAAATTATTTTCAAAAGTTGACCCAAAGAAATTGGTTGTAACTTTTACATAAACCATATTTGATCATTCAAAAATCGATTTTGCTTAATTTTAATACAATAATTAAAGTTTTGTTTAATACATACGGAATTATTGAAGGTGGTCTTGGGAGAGATCCCCCCCGGCTCATTGACGCGATTTGGTCGACATTATAGTTCTGCGACCAACCCGCGTTATCTTCTATTACCGATCTGTAACAAAGAGAGAGAGAGAGTTAATTCAAATAAGGAAAAATTAAAAAAAATACAATAAAATTATAAAAGAACTGTTCACATATTGAATTTATTGATCATTTGTTTCGAAGAGTACACAGCTGGCCATTTTGGCATTCAAGCTGGAAAATGTGTTATCACAGCCAACTTTACAACGGAATCATCAATTACCGCAAGCGTTTCATTTGCCAAGCGCGATCATTAGGTAACTGCATTTAAGTTGGTATAATTTACCGTGGAATAAAAATTATGTACTAGTTAAATATTTTTCATTTCATATGCTGTTAAAAATAAATAATGCAACATTAAAAGGGCTATAAAATTGTATCTCGCTTAAAACTTCTTCTACAGCTCGTATACAAGCGCACAATTGGACGTGCGCTTCTCCCGTTGGGCAGGGTTTGCCTTAATCGCCACGCTTGGTGAGCGAATTGGCAATCGCAGTAGCAGACGTCTACCTCTCTTGCTACCGTTGATCCCTTGGTCTTGGTATGCTATGTCTGGCCCTAATGAAATGGTTATACCGCCATCTATTAGTAGCAAAAGATATTTTCAGCCACCATAGTCGCCCCTTAAGACACTTACAAGCCGCAATGGACAGATAGGTATTCTTACGCCGCAACCATACGTTTTATACGTGATAGAGACATATTGCAGTCATATTATGGTTGTAGCACGAATCCGTCGGCTCCACCAGGGAAAAACAACGCTCTCATAGAATACCAGCCTAAAATAGCAGCTCAATGCTGCTGCGTTTCATAGGGTGTGTGTAAAAAATCGCATACCATTTTTACTGGAAACAAGGCATTCCGTCTTAGTCCTCAGGGTAATGTCCACATCTTTTCATTCTTAATCGATGATGTATGTAGGCATCCACTTACGATCAGGTGGGCTGTGTGCTCTCATGTCACCCTTATCCTATAAAAAATACGGTGCTGAGAACTGTAGTTTCGCAATATTACCGCCGATACTTCGGCTGGAATGTTGTTGTGCATCTTATAGACTATATTCCATATATGTATATGTATAACTTTATTGTCCAGCATTTGTGTTCAAAAACGCGAAGCAGAGTCTTGGTGGGAAAATGACTGCTGACTGACGGTTGCTCCTGTATTATTGATTAAATAATTTCTGAAGTATATTTTGTTACGTAAATGTAGCGATTGATTATATTAAATCTCTGCGCATGTGAACTATTAGTAAAGTAAAGTAAAGTACAGCCTATATACGTCCCACTGCTGGGCACAGGCCTCCGCTCATTTCTGAGAGGGTGAACTATTAGTGAAAACATGAAAGTGCTTCAATGGTGACGTGAACATCTAGTTATTGTGTCTGCTTAAATGCGTTAACTTACTATCGTCGTATTTCAAAGTGCAGTTAAGATCTCCCAAGCGCTTAGCCATGTAACCCATAACACTCTGATAACTAAAAGTACGATAAAGGATAATAACTGGCAAAAGCACAACAGAAACAAAGAAACGTGAAACAAGAATGAATCTACACTCTAAAATAGTAGCTTAATAATGCTGTGTTTCGTATGGTGAGTGTAGAGATCCCGAGGCGTTTTTATTGGAAATGAGGCATTCCATCTCAGTCCTCAGGGGTGACCACAACGTATCTGCGTTATGATTCTTAATCGAGGATAAACGTAGATGTCTATGGGTCGCAGGAACCACTTACCATCAGGTGGACTGTATGCTGGTTTGTCACCCTTATTCCATAAAAAAATCTACAAGATAAACAACATTGCACTCCGTTGACGAGGGAAACTTGACGCCAATACTAGTACCTAGAAATTTTCTTTTAGGTTGTTTCGAATTCTTTAAGGAATTATGTAGTATATTAGTATATTAGTAGTAACTAACGAAATATTTTACTAGCAACCAGACAAATGTAAAGTATTTTTAAACTGACAAAATTTATGAGAAAGTTACCTTTTTTTATAGAAGAGGGGGCAAACAAGCATACGGTTCACCTGATGTTAAGTGACTACCACCGCCCATAAACATTCGCAACACCAGGGGAATTGCAGGTGCGTTGCCGGCCCTTTAAAAAAGGAGTAAGCTCTTTTCTTGAAGGTCCGAAGGTCGTATCGGTCCGGAAAAATCGCCGGTGGTAAACTATTCCACAGAGAGGTCGTACGCGGAAGAAAACTCCTTGTGAAACGTACAGTAGTGGACCGCCAAGTATCCAGATGGTGTGGATGGTATCGGGACCTTTGACACTTTAATTACCGAACACCAATTATAACTTAAAACACACTAATAATTATTCACTCTGAACACTTTAGTTCCTAGTTATATCGCTTCAAAGTATTCGCTTGAATTGCCGATTCAATACTGACTTTGGTCGCGGTCGATACTGGCCTTCTATAGGAGCTTTTCAACTGAAACATCCGGTATTAAACAAGGTTCGGAGGAAAAAAATAAAAGTACTGGTACTAGTTGATTTCCGAAATGCTATCAAGACAATTGATCATGGAATCCTTCTTTCCTTACTGTACTCCTACTGTAATATTAACTAAACATTAATAGATTTTTTAATCACAAGAATAGGATTTGCTGACGAAATTCGAAAAAATCAGTTAAAATATGAGTTAACTAATTATATTACATAAAAGATAATAATTGTAATTGATTAAATAGATCGTAAATTCTTTTACCACCCATTTTCATAATCAAAATTAATAATGTCAAAATATCTATCATTTTTCTATTTATTAATACCAAGCTTCTATAATAATTTAATTAATATTAATTAAATAGAATCCAGACATATTGTGTGAGAGCAGCAACTAATGAATAACATTTCTGCCGACTCTAGCCACGTACTTTATTCTGAAATAATGAGCTAGCGGTTAGCTGTGCATTGAATAGGGTCACCCCATTCTATTAATTCCATGTAGATAATTTTTTGTTTTAACTTTTAATACTTTTAATGTTCATTAATATAGCAACAATGTTATTTCATCACATAATTATCACCATATAGTTATCCAAATTAATGACAACTGTTGTTATTAAAATGAGAGGAAGAAAAACAGTGGGAAGTAGTAAATAACCAATATGTGCAACTTTACAATGAAATAGGTGTAATAATACGATTTAAATGCAATTTTCCTCTGCATGTTGGAACCATTATACAAAGTACAATGGCTGCAAAATGACTAGGTTGGCTTAGCAGGTGAAGGACGAGGTTTTGTGATATAATAAAAGCAGCGTCGCGTACTGAAAATGAACGTTTAACTTTTATTACGCAGCTTTGTCGGTAGGCTTCAGAGTTTCACAGTGCTTGCGCATGAGGCGATTATGAGGAATTTTATAACCATCAACATTTAAATATACGCCTGATGTAAATTATCTAGACGTCCGATGGCACGACAAATCTTCCCTAAAATAAAGGATGCCAGAAGTAGACTCTTACACTAAGATAATAAAGAAAAAGTCTGTATTTAATAGTCTGCATGCTTGTTTTTCATCTTTTCTAGTTCAAAATTCACTTAAATTCTAAGTACACAAAATATATATGTTTTGGCGATGTTAATTTTAATTAAAGCTGTTTAAAAATAATAAATAGTTAATTATTATATTAAAAATTAAAAATAACACCCTGAATCATTTTATTTATTTGACTACACAAGTACGTAACTCGGTCCATAGTAAATTAATAAAATTTAGCTATGAAAGAATTTTAAAAATACAATGTTTTCTACGTACTCAAATTGTTGTACCTATTGGTACACAAGTAAACAACAGATACAACACATAAAAATTTGTCATAATTTGAATAATATAATCACTTTAATTCTACTGACTAATTATAATTTATATTGCACCTTCTTACATATAATTTCCAGAGCGAGAAGTACCGAGCACAGTTGGCGTCATGGTAATATTTTATGCGACTAATTTTATGATATTTTATGGCATAAAGCAACGTAGCCCAGCGACGGGTCGAAGGCGAGTATGCATATGCGGGTATCCCCTCTGTCAGAGTATAATTCTGAGTGGGATGCAATAAAACTAGTTGCAGGCGCATTGCTCACTAGACTAAATCAAGTAGCGCAGCCGAATCGATGTCTTACAAAAATGGCGTATTGCTTCTTCCTGCAAAAAAGAAATACCTCATCAAATTTACAAAAAGATAGCATTACGTGTATAAGTAAATTTTAATCACATTATTCCTATTTACTTCTTTTTAAAGTTAAAAATGACAATAATAATGTACGTGTTGTTTTGTTTACCAACACAGGCCACTCGCACTCATGCAATATACAGATCGGTCAAGCGACTGATTCAAGTCTTTATCTGAGTGATCACTGTCACCGAGTGATTCTCTTATAAATAATGATGTATCTCTGCGTGTGTGTGAAATTGTTAGTTTATTGTTTTAATTGTTATGTGAGGGTTTCGTAGTGACAAAATTTTATATTAGTGTGCGCCGATTTCCAATCCCAAAAATACAGACAGTTTTGTGTCGGTAGAAATGATATGACTACTTCCCTCCTGTCCGCCGGTTGCCCCAGTTGCTCTATGATATATGGCATGACAAATACGTCCAAAGCAGTAATAAAATATTATAAATTGTAAACTAATTAGCGATGGATTTCCAATGTGTGAGTTTGATACGGATCGACAAATTAAAGTGTTCCTTAGTTAAGTAATAAGTTTTTATTATTTTCTAATTATAAAA
>DWHP01001054.1:0-17087 GCA_018247895.1 Parnassius honrathi
TTAATGGATAAAATGTATCCGAATTTGAGATTTTTCAAACTTTTTAAAATTCATAACTCCGAAAATATTAACTTTATTGTAAAAAGTCATAGGACCTTTTTTATTTGTATTTTATCAAAATTAAAAAAATGTCCCGTTTGAAAATACCGTTTCATTGCAGTTGAAAAAAACGGGTTTAAACCATATGACACAAGTTGCCATATGGCAAAATGCACTTATATCATCAGTAAGACAATTTCAAGACAATTTTATTATAAAATTGAGGTGGAATAATAGTTTTTGGTACTCATGCGCTGATTTCTCTTGAACTATTTACTAAAACAAATTAAATTTTGACGCAACTAACGTTATGAATTATATCATACAGAAATCATACAAAGTAATTTTCTATTTATATCTCTTTACAATTCCGTCTATTGACAATAAACGTAAGAATTGTATTTTATGTTTTATAAGTAAAAATGTTTTCCTATATTATTTTGTACTTAAATTAGCTATCCATTAGTTATCCATTTGTTATCCTTGGATTTCAATACGAAGTAATGGATCATAACACAAAATTCAACTTTAATAATACACAACGACTGCTGAAATAATATAACAACTAAAATTCTTTATAATTAATCAGGTTTTTCCTCCCTTGTCTTAACTGGGGCGAAACACCCATATTTTTCATTTCAACATACGAATGGGCTGCCGGAACCCGCTGTGAATATGAGTTACTAGACTGCGATAGGATTAGATTATCTCCCCAAACCTCCATATTCGAGATTGTATCGCAGTAGAAGAGGATTGTTGGAATAAAGTTACAGACTATATACGTCCCAATGCTAGGCACGGGCCTCACCTCATTTCTGAGAGGGTTGTGAGGCAAGGAATTGTCCTCCGCTCTGCCCCAAAGCGTGTTGGCAAACTTCACGTCTTCGAAATATTACATTGTATCTTATATCTCAGACGTGTTTCCTCCAGGTTTCCTCACGATGTTTTCCTTCATCACCGAGCACGTGGTAAATCAGCACTTAAAATTGCAATTAACAATTTACAAATTGCAATTATAAATTTATTAATTCATTCATTCATTACAGTCCATCAGTTTGCTATCTATCTAGCGCTATCCGGAGAGGGCTATGCTTGGAGTTTCTCTGGGTCTGGATAAACAGGAATGATGATATCCGCAATAGAACCAGAGTGACCGACATAGTCCAACGGATTAGTAAGCTGAAGTGGCAATGGGCCGGTCATATAGCTCGAAGAACCGACAGCCGATGGGGAAAAAGGTTCTCGAGTGGCAGCTTCGTACTGGCAGGCGAAGTGTAGAGCGTCCTCCCCCTAGATGGAGTGACTACCTGGTAAGACATGCAAGAAGTCAATGGATGCGGGTGGCTCAAGACCGTGTTTTGTGGCATTCCTTGGGGGAAGCCTAGGTTCAGTAGTAAACTTGTGAAGGGCTGTAATGATGATGATGAAAAGTGCGCTGTTGAAAATGGACCTCCTTTGTAAATTTTCTCATCAGGAGGATTTAACGTGCTTGCCACGCTTGGTTCGTTTTGGTACATTGATTTGTAATAAGAAAGATCTCGCTACCCATCACACTAAACAGATAGATGGAGAGATGCTACATTACATGGTAGAACTACGCTGCAGCTATATATTGTGGTTGTAGCACGAATAGGCCGGTCCGACCGGGGAATGGCGACGCTCTCACAGAATACCGGCGTAAAATAGCAGCCAAATACTGTTGTGTTTTGTATGATGAGTGTAGAGATCCGGAGCTCTTCTTTACTAGAAACGAGGCATTCCATCGTAGTCCCCGAGGGTAACAACGTATCTCAGTTTTGATTTTTAATCAAGGATCAATGTAGGTGTCTATGGGCCACAGCGTCCACTTACCATCATGTGGATTGTGTACTCGTTCGTTAACCATATTATATTTTTAATAAAATAATGAGCTTTCGCTAAACAAGAGAGATTTACATGCCATTGTGGATTAATCAAGCTTAAAATAATAACTAACTAACTAACTTTTTTCTTTTCCTTTTTTTACTTTAAATGTGGACTGAGGTGTTTGAGCTCCTGATGTAATAGTTAACCCGCTACCAGCTTGTGGTTATTAATTTCAACTATAAAGTACACGAAACGTCGGAAATTAGAAATAAGTTAGATAAATTAAATGTGAGAAAATCTGTAAAATTAGTTTTATTATAATCTTACTGTGCCAAATGTCATTTCTAGTGTTTAGTGTCTACATGCCGACGCATAAATTGGACAACGTAACAGAATTTACGAATTGTCTCAGTTTGGTGAGTGCTATTGTAAGCAATGACAATATTGAATCAATTTACATACTCGGCGACTTTAATGCTCATCCTGCTGATTCGTTTTATAAGGAACTATTAGATTTATGTGATGTCTTTAAATGGACTTACACAAATGTTAGGGATAGGTTTCAATACGTATACTTTCGTAAGCGTGGCTATTGGGTCGAGGCGGTGACATGACCACTGTGTAGTCACAGAATCAGCTTTAGGATAATTATTTATGTACAATACGATGTAACGTGGTCTGATTATTATCCTTTAATTATAGTAATTAATCTAAACATAATTAAACTGAAAATTACGAATGTGAATGATTTATTTAGGAACAAAATAGTATGGGGTGAGAGGTGTTCCGAACAAGTTGATGTATACAGGAGTGTCATGACAAATTACGATACTTATAACATTCTCCGGCATTCTTCGGCCTTGGTTAGCTATACTGAAAACCAATTTAAAAGTAGAAAACCAGTAGTCGGGTGGAACAGGCATGTGAGTGAAGCTCACAAAGAGGCTAGATGTAAATTTCATCTACGGTTGTGGTACGGAAAGCCTAAATCAGGTACTGTAATAACTAATAATGTCCTTCAGACCGAATTTCGGTCACAGCGGAGACTAGCCAACGGCGCAGGATTGGATTACAGTGCCCAAGTGTGTGCGCTAGCACATGTGCTCTCTTTATTCCCTTACTCTCATAGTCCGATGGGATTGTAAACCGACATGACCCGAAAGAGATCAGGCGCAGAACCCTAGTTGGTTCTTTCTTTACGTAATTTCCAAGGCACGGGAGTGAGACACCGCCAAATTCCAGACTCCAGGCAGATATTGAGAATTTCTTGACGAAAAACTCAATAAACTGATTTTTTATTGGTCAAACCCGGGATTCAAACCCGAGACTCCATGATCAGCAGTCGCACTACTACAACCACTAGACCAACGAGGCAGTCAACGGATACTGTATATGATTATCTAAAGCCGTAAATTCTCGTTTAAAATGGGGTTTTCCATGGTTCTGAACCATGGAAAACAGTTAAAATGGATACTATCGCCACTGTATTCTAAAGGTGATTTTTGTACCCATGGAAGTTCACCAATAAGTTAACTAGTAAACCGAGCCTCCCTGTAAGTGTAGATAGTACTAAGGACCCGAAACTTACTGCGGATATGTTTAGTGATTACTTTTGAAGTCACCATTGGGACCACCGCAGTTTGAATATGAAATTGGGTCAAAAGGTCAGGAGTTGTCTGCTAAATTAACAGGTAAACATGTTAATAACGATAAAAGATCTATGTCAGGACGCAAATCTCCTGGCCACGATGGTCACCTACCGAGAGCATTAGCCATGTTCTACACCCTATGTATAAGACATTTGTACTCGCCCACTAATATGACCACAACTGTGGCGGTGCCAGTTGTGAAAAATAAAACCGGTGATTTAGGTGACAAAAGTAACTATTGACCTATCTCGCTGGCTGCGATAGTTGCCAAAGTATTTGATGGTCTGCTTGATTCTTTATTAGAGAAATTTCTGAATTTACGCGATAACCAGTTTGGTTTCAGACTAGGTCTTTCCATAGAAACTGCCATTTTGTGCTTAAAGCAGACTGTCAAGTGCTACTGACTTGGCTAGCTTCGAAATTTTGTGGAAGAAATAGGATAGTATAAAGTGGCCTGCTGAATTAAATGATTTCTTTAAATACTGGCTTTCAAACCAGGTAAATGTCGTGCGATGATCGAGTGATCTTTCTGAGCCATATGGGTTAGAGTAAGGGGTGAGACTGGAGGTTTGACCTGACCCAAAATCTTCAACTTGTATATTAATGCACTGATAGAGGAGCAGTAGTCGTGTGGGCTGCCATATTGACAAAGTTTGTTTGAATAATATTAGCTATGCCTAAGTAAGTTGTTAGGGGTCTGTGAGAAATACATTGCTAGTCATAGACTAAAATACGATGAAAGCAAAAGTGAATTTATGATCTTTCAGGCCAGAAACAAAAGTTTACCTAGCCTTCCACCTATTTAATAGGCATGAGGGTCACAGATAGACGATTGACAGCGCAGGTCGTTGTCTGTAAGAGCTAATATGATAGCCCGCAGGTTTTCTCGTGGCACAACCGACGTTAATGTTACGCTGTTTAAAGCTTTTTGCATATCCCTCTACTCGAGCAGCCTCTGGGTTAATGACTCTCAACAACAGTGCAGCGCCCTGCGCGTGTAATACTTTAATGCATTTCGGATGCTGATGGAGCTGCCTCGGTTCTGCAGCACGATCACACGCAAGTGATGTACATCCCTGGTACGTAGGACTCGCCCAGCTCCAACGGCATCCTGGTGTTCTCTGATAGAGTTGACTTGTTATTGCGTGTTCAGATCATGTCGGGTGGTCAAGACTGTGGCGGTCGAAGGAAAAGGGGAGATCTCCCGCCGGGCTAGGTGTTCTACCCGGGGAGTGGCCAACACTCCGTGTGATAATTCGGATATGTTCTATATATACTGTTTATGATTCGGAATTTCGATAGCGTGATTTAGGCTTCGGTGTGTTTCGCTACTGGCGCGACGACAGCGCCGCCACAAAACAAAAATCATGTTTAATGTCCATATCACACCTATGCCGAGTACGTTGTTGACGAGTACGTTTACTTGGTATAAATAGTCGGACCAGTCGCGAAGCCTCCATAGAAGCCCAGAAGCCCAGCTTGCCAATGAATCAATCAATAATATCAAGTAATAAAATAACTCGTAAACTGTTTCAAACTATTTCAAATTTCCCGCGCGCTCTCTTCGATCTCGTAACCTTAGGAATACTGCCATATAAGGAGAGTTGAATTGAGCGATTCGTTGTCTCTCGCTCGCGTGAGCTTTATACCGGGCTTTCGAGAAGACGATCGCTCCCTTTCTAACCTGTGGCAAAACGTTCTCTAATGAAATATAACTACGAAATGTTTATATAGCAATTACTATGGAATCACAAGCCCGGCTTTGCCTGGAAGTTGTTTAGTAGTGCGTTAGCGACTAGCGAGTGGGGTGCGGGCCATTCGTGTGCAAGTTCACTTCACATTTCAATGTTTGTTTGTTTTTGTTGTGTCTTTTAAAAATTTATGCTTTTCCAAAGATTTTTTAGTGAAAATGGGAGGATATTAGTGTTCCTTGTGGTGAATATAAGTGTGTTGAAGTGCTAATCGGCGAGGAAAAGGTAAAATCTTAAAAATGAAATTTTAATTTAATAAACATTTCTTCATACTTTAATATAGATACAGGACTCATTAGTATTAAAGTTTAATTAAGCTAGCCGTATTCAAAGGTATAATAACTCAATACTTACAATACCATATTAATTAAAAATATCATTTTGAACGGCAGCATAAAATACGAGATACCTAGGTATAAGTTTAATTTTATAGGAAATAAGTGTTACAATCTTTTTTTTATGTGAAACCCAATTTTTAATGCAATAAATCAAAAGAATACAGAAGAATGTATTAAGGTTTTTAAAGAATATTTGTTTTAGTTCGTTCCAGTATATAAAATTTTAATAGCGCCATCTATTTCATTCTATAGTAAAGTCATTTTATTGAACGAAAATTGGTTGGTACCTAAAGATTACGCTAGATGACACAAACACGCTATCGGACCATAGAGTTTAAAAATATCATTTTGTACGGTTTATTAAAAATTGAAAATGAATAATTATGTAATAGTCATTATTTTATGGTAAAAAATTTGCAAAGCTTTATCTTCTCATTATACCATATCTAATTCCTGTCGTAATCTGTTTCTCTATGCATATAACTTAAACAAAATAATTTCAGTGTTTCACATCTGCCAGGCGTCCCTGTTTTTAATTTAGTACATAGTATGTTTGTACATTGTTCATGCTTTTCTTTTATTCATGTATTGTATTTTGTGTGTAAATATATTTTTCTTTCGCTCAAGGAAACCCAAACAGCTCTTTTCAAAGCCAAGTCAAAGTGAAGGT
Source organism: Parnassius honrathi (assembly GCA_018247895.1). Classification (NCBI taxonomy): domain Eukaryota; kingdom Metazoa; phylum Arthropoda; class Insecta; order Lepidoptera; family Papilionidae; genus Parnassius; species Parnassius honrathi. Next base: position 6,293 of record DWHP01001054.1, read on the forward strand.
ATGCAATTGTAAATGTCATACAATCTATCTCGGGGTGCTTTGTTAAACACGTTCTTGACAGCACTGAATACGAAACAGAGTGGAGACAGATCAAGATTGGTGTATTTTTATAAAACTGCTAGAAACAATAAAACTATATCTTGGGCTTGCCCTAGTTTGGGAGCCCTAGCTTCGCCACTGACCAGTAGTATACAGGTTGTCCCAGAAGTCGACGTTAAGCCGAAACTTTCTGATAGACGAGGCCATACTAGTTACCAGAAAAATATAAAAAAAAATCTATGTCATGTATTTCAGAAATTATAGTTCTTTTTTTTCGATAAAATGTACACCATGAGACAGTTTTTTCATTCCGGTTGCTACAAATATTTACTTTTTGAAAATTTTTTTCTCTCACTTCATACTGAATAGTGCTTCTGTAACCTGTAATCCTGAACCCTGTGCCGATCACTCCAGTTTGAAAGAAGATGTAATTTTATACCGAACCAAGTTTTCAGAATTGGTTTTTCGCATTTTTTCAACTGACCGTCCTGGAAAAAAATTGTACCACGCCAGTTTGGCAAGGGAACTTTAAAAATTAGCGCATTTAATACGGATTCTAACGGGGTATAACACTTACTCCGTTATTTCTTAGATCAGCCACAAATATTTTTTTATTAAACAAAGCCAGTTTTTAACAATTTTTTGGAACTAACATTAAAACGATTCTAGTGCAACCAAAGCGTACCTAATGACCACAGCGTGGTTTAAATGAGATAGAGAGAGACATCCCATAAAGTGTGAGCGAGACAGATAGTGACGCTAATGAGACACAGACGTAAATGAGTGAACAAGACAGAGAGCCATGCTAAGTGTGAGCAAGACAGGTAGTGACGCCTCTTATTGGTTATTCGTACACGCACTACAAATCAGTCAAGTACTCTATGAAATCAAATGCCAGTCAAATAATTTTTAAACAATTGATACGCAATGCCTCATCCCGATCAAGATGAGAGGTTATTAAGGAAGTAAATTGTAAGACAGCATCATCTCTCCTTTGTCAGCTCTAAACCCATATCGATTCCCTGATAAAAGGTTTTTACTTTCAAAATATTGTTTTAAACGTTTATTAGCAATTTTTCTAAAACTTTTAACATTAGAGATAGCAGAGAAATGGGTCTGTAATTGGAAGGCAATTTTCTGTCACCTGATTTGAAAATAGGTGTGACAAGTGCTTTTTTAAATATGCTAGGAAATATGCCCGACCCAACCTTAAATTACATAAATAACATAAAGGTTCAGCCAGAAATTCTCTGTTCAGTTTTTAAAAAAATGTTGTCAAGTTTTCTAAACCAAAAGCAAATTTAGCTATAAAGTTTGCTATAATGTTACAAATTTCTCTAGGATCTGTCAAAAAGGATGCCATCGTTTCAAGTATGGATTTATTAAGTTTAGCTTTAGAAGTCAATTGCATTTCCGTAGTATTAATCCTGTCTAGTGTTTGTGTGGCCAAATTACGACCTATTGAAGTAAAATACAAGTTAACTTCATCTAAGGAGTCTTCGGGAGTAGGTTTGATTTGGGTAAGCTCAGCTGGTGGATTATTATTAGATGTATAGTTGCAGATCTCTCTAACAGTCTTCCACATTTCCTGAGCGTTTTTTTTTTGTGTTCGTGGAAGTGGTCTTGATAATAGTCTGCTTTCAATCTCTTTACCAATTTAGTGCACCAGTTTCTATAGCTTACGCAGTATTTTTTTAGGTTTCCTTCATTATTACTTTTTACTGATTTATGCATTATATCCCTTTTATTCAGATATCTAGATAATGCCAATGGTTAGCCATGGTTTTAATGGTTTAAATTTTCTGGAAACAGTGCAAAGAATTAAATTTATTTCAATAATATTATTAAGAGTATTGACAAAGTAATTAGTAGCTAAATCCACATTAACGATTTCGTACAAATCCTCCCAATTAAACTGCTTAAGTTGTGCCGTAATCGCATTATAATCTAATTTACTGTAATGATGTGCACTATTTACTATTACACTATTATCGGATTATTATCATTTTTTGTGTTGATGCAGAAAATGTCTTTTACGTTCATATTTTATATTGGAATATTAATAGTTTCACCAACGTTTACAACGTATTTAATTATATCTTCCTTTGTTTCAGTTTTGTTTTTCGGAATATTCCTTATTTCAATATTTGTCGCACGGTTTTGTTTCTCTAATTGCTCTATCTTCTCTTCTAACTGACTAATGTATTTACGATCTTCTTTTCTATTCACCTCTAAATTTTGCATTTTTTCTATTAGTTCATCATAGCGAGCTCCAGTAAATTCAACCGATTCTTGTAATTTTGTGTTTCGGTCTTTAATTTCCTGCATTGTATTTCTTTATTCTTTGAACATGCTCATTATTTCGGATTTAAACGCATCAAAATCACTTTTATCACACGGTTCGACTCTTTTTCGTTTAACAATACGTTGATTTACAAGATAAATCGCAGGTTCTACATCTAGAGACGCATCCAAATTCGGGTTCGAGTGCGCTTCACTAACAACTAACTGTTTTTGTGCGCTTAGTCGGTTGTCTTGACAAGGGCATCGTAATTTCAATACCCGGCTAGCGGAGATTATAAGGAACCCGAATCGTGGTCGCTTAAGTTTACTAACTAGTATGACACCTTTACCGACGTTAACTTTAACTGGTGCCGATCAAGCGTTTCTTATGATTATATTTTCTGTCTCGCTTAATTAGAACCGAAGTCAGCTTTGACTGGTCGCGATCGAGCGTTTCTTATGATTATACTTTCCGTCTGGCTTAATTAGAAATGTTCAGACCTAGGCTAACAGTTAATTATATGAACAGTAACTTAGTCGTATCGCTCAGATAAACGGCAACAATTAAAATAACTATCTGGTACACGTTGGACAGCACATTTTTCGATGGGACAGCTTCAATTACTGAGAACTTCCAGTCTCATTAATTTAACTACGCTGATATAAGCTTTTGTTCTAACAATTTTCAACAATGATGCTTAATAATAATTTTAAATGGACAAATGGAATTAACTTTATATTTATTAAATTTCTTCGATCGACATAAATATCCTATAAAAAATAAGATAGATGTAGATTACAAATAAATTCCAAAGTTACAAAATGCTACATTGTTACAGAAAGATATTTAAGATCATTCGCCGAGCACTGGGCGAATGATCTTAAATATCTTTCTGAATCTCCTTATTTCAAATTACAGACATAAAAGATTGTGTTACGGAGACTGTCACACCAAATTTTTGAATAAATGAGCCTAACTGCAATGCAATCTTGCAAAACAAGTGCTATTTACATCGATGGCACTTACCCAACTCTCAATTATGCTTCTTTCGTTACTCTGCTAATTGATCTTTAAAACACGTTTTACTTCTTAAATTACCACAGGATACTGACGAGGAACCGCACGATAATAATTTAATCTAAAATTTCATTTTCTTCTTTAATCTTTTGTTATAACTGAACAACAAGTGTTAAATAGTTAAACAACACGTATTATCTTTAAAACAATATCTATTTTGTTTTATTCCATAAAGTCTTTGCACGTCACATTCCGTATGAAAATGTGGTTAATTTATAAATATAAATAAATTACATTGAAAGACACGTCCGACGATTTTAAATAAAGCCATTTAATAGGTGATTCAGATATTTGCATATTTAAGAACTGGCCTGTAAAGTGAATTATGTAAATAAAACCTTCGATGAAATAAATCGTATTATGGTCGAACTTATCTTTGTTATATAAATATATTAACGTGTGTTATTATTATATTGACAATGTCGTTAGTTTTGCGCCCACAAACACGAAGGCATGTAAGGGCGTTGTTCCAGCGCTGATTTCACTTCGGTCGTAATGGATTACCGGCCCATGCACTATAAACCTGTAATTTTATAAATTTCTTTACTTCGACTGTATAATTATATATAGTATAATTTAAAAACTTCGACTGTATTTTTATATAAATTGACAACTACAATAAAAACACTCAACTAAAAAGTGATATGGTTAAGTCAGTAGTGTAGTTGTACCTTGAACATTGTACATTGTTGTACATTGAACAGACTTTGAGTTTGGGACACTTTCAATTCATCTAAGTATTGTTTTAATTGCACAATCTGCTCATTAGCCCCACATAACTGCAACTGCAATGCAGCAATTAATCTGAGGGATTCCTCATAATCTTTGCTGCATCGGTCAAACTCATCGACTGTTCCCTGAAGCTGATCCCTTTCTTTTAAAACATTTGTATAGTCATTATGCAACTTAACCATATCACTTTTTAGTTGAGTGTTTTTAGCAATTATATTTATTATTTCCTTTTCGTTGTCATCCCTTTCTTTAAGCAACAGCTCACACTGCTCCTTTGACGCCTTAAGTTCTAGAAGCGCCATTTGAAGTTGGTTCTCCATTTGGCGCGTTTTGGCGTTGCGTGTATTCATTTTACTATTATGTGTAAATAGCAAAAGAAAACAAAGAAAGAAAACCGAAGAAACAGAGTAAGCTAATATCTAGATCTATGGGTCTACTTACAGATCTCAAATTAAACTATCAGGTAAATAATTCAAATTGAAATCCGAAACAGCACTAATTTAAAAGATAAATCTTAAAATATTAAAGGATAACAAGAATTACAATAGCTTACAGAAAGTTCAAACGATGTTCGTTACAGCTGTCACTTTTAGTTTAAAAACACAAAACACTATTTAATTAAAACACTTACAAGTTTTATTTATTTTACAAACACTATTAATTCTTATTTAACAACTATAACTAGAAATTGAGGTGGATATTATCAATTTACAATATTTAATTTTGCTGAGGTGGATATTATCAATTTACAATATTTAATTTTGCTAAATAGTTTATTTTACAACCTGTCACTTGGGCTGCCACAGAGTATTCCTACTACCACATATACTATCATTTATGTGGCAGAATATAATATTTATTTATTGCGCTATCGTACACAAACATGACAATTTATATTACGTTAAAAAATATCTCTCAGTAAACAAGCGCATATACATTTTTACCACGCCGTAGAAAGAGAGGGGGATACTTCCTCTCCTACGCCGCGCCGTCTTACGAATTTTCGATCAGGTCACGTGTTTAACATTTTTTACCCATTACAAAAAAGTGTACAACGCCGCTAAAGAAGTTTTCACTTCAAAAATGTAACTCTGAACATAGGTTATTAATCTCTCTGTGGACATTAAATACAAAGACAAAGGAAATTAAAATACAAGACAGTAAACTGAGTATGGAGATTGAGTGACTTAAGTATTTTTTAATGTATTTAAGTAATATAATCAGTTTTTTTGGTTATTTAGGAGATATTAAAACATTATGAAATTGTCGAAAATTCATTTAATATTTTCCAGTCGACGGCTGCGTAGCGCAGTGGTGTAGCCATAAGTTGCAGCGCTGGGAGCCGCGGATTCGGATCCCGCACGGAACAAGTATTTGTATGGAATCCTCAACATCATCAACAAGTATTTATATGGAAAATTAATTATAAACTTTAATTGTTATTAAACTAAGTTAGTTATCACAATTCATATTGACAATCGATGCATAAAATTGTTTTCAAATTATGTAATTAATTATGAAATAATTAAAAGTTGTTAAAATTCAAAAACTATCACGTAACCACAAAACGCGCCATAAGTGGCTGCCATACTTGTGACGACATTATGTTAAAGCATTGTCAACAGTTGTGATCTGTACACGAGTACATATTGGTTGAAGTATTAAAAGTTAGTGCAGAAATATTATTGAAAATTATCGATTACCTAAATCAACTGGATTTGTGAAATCGGGTTTATCAAAGCTAATTCTGATAATATCCCGGCTGTAGACAACATTATGATGAAAGATTTTCGGAGAAGTGATATTCGATTCAATTCAGCTGAAGTTCGAGGTGCTAAAGCATCACTGTGAGTTGTATATATAATTTTTATCTTTATATATTGTAATCGCCATAATCTATAGTATAATATAAATAGAATTATGTATTTTTATTATACGTAATTAAATATTTTTTTGTATCACGTAAAAGTTATGGTGATATTTTTTTGGATAAGCGGTAAAGTGTAAAAGTCGGAACTTCTCTGCCGTCCGGATAGATTACAGAAAGGCATTCGACTTGGTAAGTTCAGCATTTCTATCAGAATGGAACTGGGGACGGATAAATGTGCGGCTCTAGATGTCAAAAGGGGTAGGGTTACTGATTCTGACACACATTTATCTATACTCATTAATTATTTTATAGAACATAGGTAAGTGCTTAACAACCTTTTACCAGGCGTAATTAAGACATACGCATATAACGGTTGGGTCATGCATATGCTCATGTATATATCTTTGGCATACTCAGATGGACTCAGAGTGAACTTAACGCCAGGGATAGAAAAGTCCGCACTACAATGACGTCCCATAGAATGCATTATTTGAGATCGTCGGTAATGAGGCTGTACTCGTCGCGAAGGCAAAACAGGCTTGGCTTGTTCGCCTCCGTAATTACTTCCTGACGAGATGTGATGATCGATTTTATAAGGACGTCTTTTGTTGCGATAAAGTTAATACTTACCAACTTATCCTTAGTAAACGAGCTATAGCAGGACCCGACATTACATACCATTTACAACCGGGAGACCGTACGGAAGAATAAAGAACTACACAGAAGGTTCTAAAGGGCTCGACATGAGCTTTTTGCAGATACAGGTGCCTCCCTCAACCGGCTACATTTCGGTGAACCATAAAGAAATTGAGGGGTGTATGTGAAATAAAGTATCAGGTTTTTAAGACCACCAATCATCGGAGATACATCTTAAAAGATCGGACCGTTGACATCTGTCGAGCTAATCGTCATACCGGTGAGTCACTTAGGCATGTCACCTTAGGTTGTTTGGCGTTTTCTAACACTGCACAGCCAGCACAGACACAACCTAGTAGCCAGGTTTTTACACCAGAAGCTTGCTCTGAAGTCCGGTCTCGTGGATCGGATCTCATTATAAGTGTTTGCCGGAAGCTATGCTCGAAAATGATCGCACCAGGCCTTACTGGGACCAAACCATCATGAAAAACAGACCTATTCTTGCGAATAAGCCTGATACGGGTACATTTAAAAATTTGTTTGGCCGACACTACTATTCCGTATGACGAGAACCTCGTACAAGCCGAAACAGATAAGTAAACAAAATATCTGAATCTGGGTTGACGAGGTGACTGACGTGTGGGGACGTCTGCTGACCGAAATACGTATAGTACGTATGTATGTATGTATGAGCTTACCATTCATATTGCACACTGCATTGTAGTCTTCGAGGTACTGGAAATGGTTTTGTAACTCGAGCTGAAGGGTTTTGCGACTTTGGAGCACAAGAGGGACGGAGCGTTGTCTTCATTAGACGAGACCTCTCCAACTTAACGTTTAGGTTCAATGTGCCTCTAATCGTTCTGTGATCGTTGCTAGTTTTCACTCTGGCGATCACTGAGATATCACCGAACCGTTGCCATCGGTCGTCATGATGAATTCAATCTCATTTTTTGTCGAACCGTCGAAGCTTGACCAGGTCCACTTTCTATGGGGCTACTTCTGAAAGATAGAATTCACTATAAAAAGACCCACTTTCGCCATGAAGTTGGCCAACTGCTGGCTCCTTAGGTTTCGTTTCGCTATTCCAAATTTCCCTACTTTCAGCTCACCGTTCTTTTTTGTGCCTAGTTTTGTATTAAGGTCTTTTATTAACAACGTATAGTGGGTCTTGGAGGAATACATGGCTCTAGAAATATTCTCATACATTTCCTCCACCTCCTTATCGGGACGTGCCAAGGTTGGTGCGTTAACCTGTATGACCTTCAGCGAATACTGTTTGGTGATTCTGAGTGCTAGGTACGCAACCCTCGTCGACATACGCCCAATCTTTACAACGTTGTTAACGAGAGACTTGTGGAAGATAAATCCGACACTTCCTCGTGACAGATGTTTGCCCTCCCGGTGATAGAACAAGTTGTTGTATTCGAGATTCACTGTGTCCTCCTCTCTCTTCGGATCTTGAATAATTCTATAATATTCCCGAGCAGCTTGTTTATCTCTTATTTCGTCTCCAGGATCTTCTCGTCAGTCCTCAGGATGCGCGCATTGTATGCTGCCAGGTTAAGAAGTCATAGGTAGCAACCAAACTTACCTTATACGTGGCAGAGACATGCTGCAGTTATATTAGTAGTATAGTTGTAGCACGAATGGGTCGGATCAACCGTGGAAGGACCACACTCTCACAGAATACCAGCGTAAAATAGTAGCTTAACGCTGTTGTATTTCGTATGGTGAGTATAGAGAACAAGAGACCCCTTTTTACTGGAAACGAGGCATTATATCTTAGTCCCCACGGGTGACAATGCATCTGTATTTTGATTCGTAACCGAGGATAGATATAGATGTTTTTGGGCCACAGCAACCACTTACCATCATGTGGACTGGGTGGTCGTTTGTCACCCTATCTTATAAAAGAAAATCCACCGGTGATTCTTTGCACCCCGTGCTCCGCCATTACCATGGTCACCACCGTAGCCAGGAAAAGCGGGCTCGCCGGGGGCTGGAGGCCTATTATTTGCATCGTTGCTCATTGCGGTATATTGCCATAGTTGCTATGCTTGGTTAGTGAGTTTGCAACCGCAGGTTTTTTGTTGTACTATTGCTGCTATCAAGAAGACACTACTGCTCATCTCCTGTTTGTTTCCTGTCGACTTTTACGACACCTACGGGAAGATATGAGGTAGTGGATATTTTTAACCGCCTCTACATGGCATGGTGTGTTTGGGTTGGGATTTTATTCTATTAATTATAGGGTCCCAAGTAGATGGTAGCACCCAGCCTTCTTCTCTATTGAAATTAGAAAGTTTTTTGGTTTTAATGGCCTCGAGAATCATCCTTGCAAGGAATCTGTTTTCTTTGGCGAGCATTTGTGATCTATCAAATTTTATGTAGTGACGGGAGTTATCTTGTACGTATTCGCAGACTGCAGACTTCCCGAGGCGTCGATTCTTCACATTAGCTATGTGTTCCTTAATGCGTGTTTTTATTTAACGTTTTGTTTGTTCTATGTAAGAGAGACCACATTCACAATCAAGCTTGTACACTTTTGCATCTTACATAGGGACATTACACTTGACTGATGGTAAAAATTGAGTAATCTTCTTCGGCGGCTTGAAGTACGTTTTAATAGAAGCATGCTTTTATATGTAGCCAATCTTGTCGGTGATACCTCTGAAATATGACACAGCAGGCACACGCTCGACTGTGGCCGGCTTCACTCTTTCACTGTGACGTAGGCGCGGGACCCGAAGATTGTTGGCATGCAAAACTCGCTTGACGGTTTGGTGCTCGACGGTCAGGTGTTTATTGTCACAGATTTCCCGTGCTCTATGAAACAAATATTTATCCACAGTAGCTATCTGTGAAGGATGGTGGCGAGAATCACCGTTTAAATATCTACCTCGATGGGTCTTTTTTATAAACAGTGTGTCTCAAGATGTTATCAGAAAATGCATGGCTTAGTTTATTTTTGTTAGGTCGTACAATAAGGTAAGAAATTTACGCGTGACCCCACCAAAATTTGATTTGAACGGTAATCGAGGGTTGCGTTAGTATTGGTTCGATAACGAAATGAAAATCGCTTCGCTTTACCACAATTTCGTACGTCGAGTTATGGAACAAATTAGACCGTAATTTTAGCATACACGCTTTCAACATACGTGATAATATAAAACATATCGTAATAAAAGGTTTTTTTTGTAGAGGGAATGGCTTACAAATTATGGCGTATAGTTATGAAACATATTATGTCATTATGGCATTCCATCTAAATCCTGAGGGGTGACAACGCATCTGCACTTCATCCTCAATCGAGAGTAGATGTAAATGTCTATGGTATTATTTTACTATCAGGTTAAATATTTACTCATTTGTTACCCTTATTCTATAAAAAAGTCCACTGCCAAGCATAAGTTTCCACCATATATTGCCTCATAGACAATGGGGGATTTCGTCACAGTTGTCACGCTTAGCAGGGCAGTTGCAATCGCAGCTTTTATAACTTAGACTTGTTATCAGGAAGATGCTGCAGCCAATCTCCTATTCCAGTTTCCCTTGGTCACTTCTTACGACACCCACGGGATGACGTGCTGTGTCGAATACTCTTACACCACCACTCCAATGTAAGAGGGAAGGAAACTGAAATGAAAGACGAAATTGTTTTTTTTGTTTTAAAGCTGGTCAAGCATAAAATAGGACAATCACACAAGAAGGTATATGACATAGTCTACTGGAACCAATGGGTAAAATTTTATCAATCACGAAGTTTTTAACCTGAACCTACGCGTTATTAACCACCGACGAAAATTTAACTTAAAGTACTATGAATTAGATACCTTTCACCTTAAATATACAAGTTACAAAAAATATTGTAAAATTGTATTTATAATTAGTAGTTTCACTACGAGTATAGGTTGTCTGTATAATATTGAATGTTTAAATATAAATACTATTCAGTTCTTTTTCTTCTTTTATATTTTTATATTGTTTAAATTTTTATACAACATAATATTGTTATTGCCGTGGTAGCTCAGATGGTTAACACTCGCTGTAAATATAACAGAACGCGAGTAACCCGGGTTGGATCCCCGCCGGCACCAATGAAATTGTTAATTGCAATTTTAAGTGCTGATTTACCACGTGCTCGGCGGTGAAGG
>DWHP01001055.1:0-17082 GCA_018247895.1 Parnassius honrathi
CTTTTCTCTGAATAAAAATTTTGATTTATTAAATAAATGTATTTTCTGAATATTTTATAATAAGTAACTTACATTTATCAGATGAGTCTCTCTTTTCCCCTAAATCGTACAACATATAGATGTCAAAATAAATTTTATCAAGAGGTTAATAACATTCAAATTTAATCACCAAGTTGCTGGATGATGTTTTAGTCCGTAAAAGCTTAATAAGCGTATAAATAAACGTGATTCTGTGTTAAGACTTGACGTGTGTTTGCATTTACGTTAGAGCAATTGTAGTTGGAAATAATTTAGTAGTTAAGAAGGCCTTTGTAAAGCCCTATAAATGAATATAATGTACACATTTAGAAAATTTCATTTAATCGACATTCACTCATTTGAAAATTAGTGATTTCACTCATTTGACTTGATTACCTTCAAATGTCGAAGAAGCAAACCAATTTTTTATTGACTATCTATTAATGAAATATGTAATGATTTCTAAGAACAATTTATTTTTTTAAACAAATGCATCATTTTCCCTGGTAGAGAAATGTCAGTCAGCATAGATAACGACCTAAACTCGAATGTATAGAAATGGACTCGGGTGATAATGTTCACCTACCTACAATAAATACTGTTCCGCATAGGGGTGTCACTGAAGTAATTGATATAAATACCTAAATATAATATGCACCGGCTTAAAAATGTAACCCACTTAATTATAACTGACGGTATTTCCCTGAACGCATCAACTGGTATTCTCGCTAAGTTTAGAGATGACTTTATAAAAATTTATGTAAATCGATAATGGCTATGGAACATAAATAAATGTGTAATGATTTATTATATTTACGCGAATACTGTACATTAAATACAACTAATTTTACGGTTTCTATCGCGTGAAATTACAATATTTATTTTTCGCCTTTCGGGCGCTTTGCAACACCCGTAATCATGGAGGGGACTGAAGCGTTTAACGTCCTGATGTTATCGTTAACGGAGGGTTCCTTCAACTTACAATTTGAATTCGAACGTCGGGAATAAAAAAATTGAAATGAAATGCGATAACCGGAGTCTCGTAACCCAAAGGTAATCAACAAACGTTAATGTTGTGACAACCCTAACTCACAGACTTTCTTAGCTGTAGGCTACAAGGCGATGGTGATGTACGCGCGGTGATTGTGAAGGTGAAAGGTGCACAACGATTACAGTCTAATTGAATGCTGCCTATTAAAAAAAGTTTCATTATTTTGACATTTGTTTATATCATGCTTAACCTAAATATGCGGGAATTGGTTACTTCTGAAAGGCGTTGTTCATTTACTTTTACCTTGTACATATTTCCATTTAATGCTCCTCCTTTTGCCATTTTTAATTTATTAACATCATATCTATGTAAAAGTAACCTTGACTATGCCCGGTCCATTAACGCTGTGTCAGGCTTAACCGTGAGCTTAACTTGAGGAGATCTTTTTCCGCTTGGGACCACGACAATAATCTATCTCACCACCCCCAACTTTCCAAACCTTCAGGGCTAGGCGGTCTACTTGCGGAGGTGGAAGGCCTGTTCATTGGCTTGTCGGTCGTTACCATCATCATCATTAGGCCCCGTAACTTCACAGCACAGACATAGGCATTTCCTGTTGTAGAAATATCTTTGCATGCAAAAAAGATCGCAAAGGAACGGATCCCACATCAGAAAGACTGGTAAACAGCGCGGCATTGATAAACCAGCCTGCCCAGCGTGGTGAGCATGAGAAAAGGTCCTAAGAAATGTGTACCACCTTGTGTGATATTCTCAGAAAAGTGCTATTGCGCTTTTGCGCCCCATTTCTATATCTTTTCTATACACGAAACAGTCCAGATTCACAAGTTGACGTGTCACAGCGCATCTCACGCATGCAAATTGAAAATCTTGGAAAACCACCGGAACAGTTACGTTTCGAACTGAAGACGCTTGCTGTGGGTTCCGCGTTCCGTTAGTCTTAAAATGAAGTAGTGTTTAATTGTTACAAAATAACCCTAATTGTTGTCGAAATATCCTTTGCCATTAAACAGAGCATGGTATGTTCTGAATTGTGGTAGAATCTTGTCACATTTTTATCAAGAGGGAATAGATGTGAATTTAAATACACTGTATTTTCATTTCATTACACTCATTCAAAAATCTATAGCTGTACATAGCTCTTCCCCATAAACTGCCTCATAAGGGGATATTATCAGAAATCCTCTAGAACAATGGATGGATTGACTTTAAAAGCGTTGTAATCAGCCCTTAGAGACAAATCCTTTCAAATTAGCGACATAATAAAAATATAAGTTATTCATGAAGTTTATGACACACAACACTAACTTTGGAATAATTTCTTTCCTGGTGGAGAAATATCAGATCTTATGTTTCTCGTTTCTAATCTTTAACAAATGCCGACTGCATATTTATTATCTATAGTAATACCGATTAAAATTCCCAGCACAATTTCATAAACGCTATAGCCGTCTTCAATTTACCGCATCAAATCATCGATGTTGGAGATTCGTACGTCCACGGAAGTGTACTTAAAGCTATCCCGTTATTGTGGAACCGGTCTGTGCTTTGGATTCCTCGCGTTCCTCGCGTTACTATACCGAGGACTGATTGTTGATAAATACTATTTAATGAGTGGAGAGGAGTAACATTGATAAGGTTGTGGTTGATTTGGAGACGCACTTGTTTCTAATACCACGCATCAAACTCTTCTATGTATCAAGGCGCACGCGGTAGAATATTTTTATTGACACGTATAGTTACATGATATATAAGAAATATCTGTTACCCTAGCAGCCTTTTAAAAGTTCACGGTTGAACATTGCTTTCTCCCCCTAAGATTGCTTCATAGGAAGGATATGCATAGTACTTTTACCACGCTTGGCAGACCGGCTGGCAAACGCAGTTTGTTTATTTGATATTCTGTTACTAAGAAAGCGTTATGCTCATCTCCTGGTTCGTTTTCCTCTGTCTTACGCCACTTACGGAACGATGAGGGGTAGTGGATATTCTCTCACCGCCACTACGCAGTAAAGCAAAAGTAAAATTACGCCCTATGTACATTCCACTATCGTGCACAGGTCTCTCTATTCTGAGAGGTCACTACATTATATCAAACTTCAACTATGTGGCGCTGAATCTAAGTCACCGAATTAATCATCATTCTTTACATATTATGTATTTGACAGTGAAGACAGTCATGTGGGCTGTCTCGTTGATCTAGTAGTTGTAGTAGTGCGACTGATGATGAGGTCCTGGGTTCGAATCCTTCGAAGGACCAAAAATCAATTATTTAAATTTTCTGTGAAGAAATTCTGAGTAGCTGCCAGAGTCAGGAAATCGGCGGTGTTCAACCCCCGTGCCTCGCACGTAAAGCCGTTGGTCCTGCGCCTGATCTCTCTCCGTTCGTGTCGGTTTACCGTCACATCGAATTATGAGAGTAAGGGAATAGAGTGCACCTGTTGCTTGCACATACATTTGGGCACTATATTCCTGTATTGCGCTGATGGCTGGTCTCCGTTGAGGCACAGAATACATAATAGGTTTGAGCAGGCCGCCGTGACCTAAATTCTGTCTGAAAGACATTATTATTATTTGACAGTTACCTTACGTAAATAAAAAAACCTTATGTATAGCGTTAACAATATCATTAATCACAAGAGTAATGGTTAATTTATATGGCGTCAGATTTTAGCAGGCTATTCGCAGAACAGACAATTACTTGTTTTAAGTTTTCATTAAATTAACTGCGATATAATTTTATGTGATTATAATATTATTCTATGCATTTCCTGTTGTAATACATAAAAGCTATATTATAATATGTATTTAATTTATAACCATTGGTGGATTTCGATCACCAATAACCTTATGTCGTGTTGCTGATAAAAGATCAAACTGTGCTGTAAAATACAATTGCCCTGATTTATAACGACCGATTCGCCAGTTCCGCGAGTGATTAATCGGTCTCGATTTTCGACAGTGTCGCTGTCTCTTTTCACTTTCGCATTAAATTCATCTTTTTTTGTCTCAGCACGGCTTTATTCGTCGTCGTTGTCTGGTACAGACACATTTTAATTTTATTTAGGGAACTCAAGGGGAATTCACCCTTAACCGTCAAAAATCTTATCTTTTTTTTTCAATAAGAGAAAAGCCGAATGATCTTGTTACTGGGTTTTGTATTTAGTTCTATGATGTGTTCTTTGATACTTACTATTACTGTAGTGTTTTTGAGGTTTCGATTTTATTTCATACTCATAGTAATTTGAAGAAGATAACATTGAGGACGCCGTAACATTATAGCAGACTTATTTAATGCTACAAAATTTGTGGCCTTTCAGTTCGCTCATATGCGAACGACCAGTCGTTGTAGTCTACTTGTAATTTAAGAACAAATTATGGGTTGGCGTAACGCCCGCCAAAAATGTGAAGGTCAAAGTTTTTAAAGTCATTGTCACAACCAAGTCCGCATTGTAGTTAAAACGTCTAAACTGTTTTAAGAAATATGGTATTAATCTCAGTTAGTACCTAGTCTTAGTAGCAAAGCAATGAAAGAACAACGCCAGAGTTAAACAAAAAAAACGCAGATGTAGTTCTCAGATATTAATTTGCATTGCAAAAATTTAAATACCTTTTAGACCAAAATTTTTCAATAACCTCTGTACTCGTAAATGAGAGATCTGTGGTCTGAAGTAGAACGCCATAGACTGTAAATTTAGTTTACCTTTAGTTCTACAATCGAAAACAAACTGATGTATTAAAATGACTAAAGTTAAACTAAGTAATGACGAGGCGACATTGATTAATATAGATCAGTTGTCTGCCTCCCTAATTTTTGTCAATTCATCCAAAGTCTACTCTGAGAAAATGCCACAATGGCATTGATTTAGCCCATTGTACAAGAGTTCCCAAAGCGTGCGCAGCGGAAGAGTGAGGGCCGCCGTGAGACGTTTTAGCATTATCCGGAAACTAAAGTTATGTATTCGCGTATATAAAATAAATCGGATTATCAGTAAAAAAGAGCAAATAGCGCTCAAAGATTAATGTGGAACAAGAAATGAGAGCAGCGATGTCATGTCTCATCTTATGCTTTGAAAAATATGTGTGGAGATCACCAAGCTCACATGTCACATTGTCTTAGTTACCCTTGTATTTTGTTTCCTATTATTTTTTTGAATAAAAAATATATTCTTGTGTGTCAATATAAATATAAAAACTCAGCATCATATTGTGGATGTTTAAATTTTGAGCCTGTCTACCAAGTATCTTGTAACTTATTTCGTCTATCTAGGACCTGAGACAAAATACTAAACCTATAAGTGCGCCGTGAACTGAAAATTTTCGGAAACCCCTGAATTACCTACGGTGTTTACAATGCAGAAATCACCCACCCTTATTCAGTGGCTTAAACGCAAGCGTTAAAGAAAGCTTAGGTTGAAATAATAATATTGAGATCTAGTGAAAGAAAAGAAACACAGTTTAGAGTAACGGTCGTTGCGGTCAACATTCGAAGAAATTGTATTGCTTAATAAAACCGTATTTTATTAAATACAATGGGGCGATGCGTCTTGAGAAATTAAACGTTCACACGATAGCAAAATTCTTATTGTTTAACTGTTCTTCATGAAGTTGAGTTTCGGTGGAGGTTATAATTCGACAAAGTAAATTTTTAAATGAAGTCTCCTCATTTAATCTTTTGGAATAGGTACTTTGTGTTATTGTATTTCCGTTATCAGGCACCTTTTTTGCGAGTGTCTTATTTTCGTAGGTGCTGTGATAATGCCGCACGAGATTCGACCTGTGTTAAAGTATTGTTTTTAATGTGACTTGTAATTGTCATCATCGTAACTGTCAGTCTTGACTTGGGAGTTAGGCTTGTCTTAAACACCTCGCTTGACGGGTGAATGGACATTTGCTTTGTATTTTTATATAGTTATTGATTTCTGGTTTCTAAGTAATAAATTCTTTGATGTTCTGTTTTTTATAGGATAGGGTGATAAACGAGCACACAGTCCCCACACCTGCTGTGTGCCCATAGACATCTACATCTATCCTCGATTACGAATCAAAATGCAGATGCGTTGTCATCCGTGAGGACTAAGATGGAATGCCTCATTTCCAGTAAAAGGGTCTCTGGTTCTCTACACTCATGATCCGAAACACAGTAGCATTAAGCTACTATTTTACGAGCGTGGTCCTTCCCCTGTAGAGCCGACCCATTCGTGCTACAACTATACTACAAATAAAACTGCAGCATGCCTCTACCACGTATGAGTGATCTCTGCAATTATTTCCATTTATACATCCATTATAGACTACAAAAGTCCACGGCTGAGGACAAACTTCCCCCATAGATTGCCTCAAATAGGGATATTGGTAATTGGCACGCACTTCGTGCAGGTCGACAAGCGCAGGTTTTTTTATTAATTGAAGTTGTTATGAGAAAGATGCTACTGCTCATCTCCTATTTCTGCTGAAAATTGATTATTTTTACACAAAGATCAACGATTCATCATTCATTAGTTTATTCATCATTACACCTCTTTACAAGTCCAGTGCCAAGCACAGACTTTCCCCGAGAAAGCCACAAATGACGGACCTTAGTCATTTGCATCCATCAACTTTCGGCATATCTTACCAGATCGTCACTCCATCTAATGTGTGGCCGCTCTAATCTTCGCTCACCTACACAAGGCTGACTCTCAACTCAACTCGAGGAACGTTCTTTTCCATTGGGTGTCCATTCCTCGAGCCAAATGACTGGTCTATTGTAACTTTTTTTTACTTTTTATAAACCGGCGTTTGACTGTTATCCCAGCCGGTATTTAGTGGAAAGTAAGCCTCAAGCCTCAAGCTATTCCAATCCTTCGCGAAAGACAAAACAAACCGTTTGATTAGAATGCATGGAATAACGACAACAAAGTGTGGAGACCCACTGACTATCTAGTGGTGTAAAGGAGATAAGTAATATAAACTATTTAACTCGTTCACACACTCTTCGGAATATATCCTATAGTATTCTTGGAGGCTAGCTACTCTGCACCTGCGCTGAAGTTCGATTATATTGATTTTAACCAGAACAAAGTCACCATTAAACAGAGCTGCAAGGTATAATTTCACAGCGCAGTCCATTTATGACAGCAGTACTCCACGTACAGCCAGGCTTTGGCTCTTTATAAAATAAGATGCCACTCCGGCGTAAAGTAACGTCGCACCCGTGAAACATAGTTTCCCTGCCGTTGCTTCAATCCGTCCCGTCTCAATGAACTGAAGTTGTGGTTCAGAGAAATTGCAACCTCTAACAACTGAAGACGTTTTGTGTACTCCGAAGATACATCCCAAAAGTGCGAGCAACAGTAAACGAGGATGAGTGGGCTCCATTTTGCGGTGAAAAGACACTCTTACGTCTCGAAGGCGTTGAATTTTACAGGTTTTTCATCGCCCCATTCGGATACTGACTGCAATAAGAGATTCATACGCTCAACTATAGCTTCTTTTTTGAATTGGATTTCAGACTACACAAGTACCAGGCAATCTTCCTTTTCTTGTTCAATTAATTAATGATAAAGCCACGACGCAGCTATATTATGACTGTAACAAAAACGGGTCCGCTCGGCTAGGTAGGACAGTGTAGTGAACTTTTTTGAATTGGATTTCAGACTACACAAGTACCAGGCAATCTTCCTTTTCTTGTTCAATTAATTAATGGTAAAGCCACGACGCAGCTATACTATGACTGTAACAAAAAAGCGCAGGCATACATTTTCGCCGCGCCGTAGAAAGAGAGGGGGATACTTCCTCTCCTACGCCGCGCAGGCTGTCTCTCTCTCCGTCCGTCTTACGCATTTTCGATCAGGATACGTGACCTGACGCGAGTTTAACTTTTTTTACCCATTACAAAAAAGTTTACAACGCCGCTAAGGAAGTTTTCACTTCAAAAATTTGATATATAATTTGATATCTACAATTTTTTATTTTTTACGTCTAAAGTATAAAATTAAAAAGAATTTTGTCATTGTTTTAAATATCTCTTTCCTTTTAGCAATGAGATGCCTTTATAAAAAATAGCCCGTACAAGATATAGCGAAAATAACCACTCAGGTATCATCTTTTAATGTTTTTTTGTTAATCTACCTTCATTACAATAATACAGTTCAAAATACTTAAAAATAACATTAAAGTGTGTTTCATATCGAAATAACTGCATTTTATTGAGCTGAGGGATTTGTATGCTACTAAGACTAAATAATCGTTTTCTACATTTTTGTCTGTTTGTTCTTTTTTGTTTGTCCGGATCCACTCTTATATAATGGCTGATCCGATTGTAATGAAACTTTACGAACTGAGATATTAATAGAAAGCAACGCTAGGAGTAATCTAGGCTATATTTTACCCCAAAAACTTTGAGATTATATTTAAAAGAAAAACGAAAAATTAAAAAAAAATCTTTCGTTATCTTAAATCCAGATACATTAATACATCCTACGCAAGCAGAGCCGGAATGTGTATCAAGTAAATAATATAGCCTTTTGTTTAATAACTTTAAAAAGAATTAGATGTTTAAATTAGGACATGTTGAGTGCTTAGAAACCCGATGAAAGCCCTCACAAGCGTGACCAATTTTGTGTAGTATAAGGGTGACAAACGAGCTCACAGTCAACCTGATGATAAGTGGTTGCTGTGGCTCATAGACACCTACATCTATCCTCCGTTATATGCCAAAATGCAGATGCGTTGTCACCCGTGAGGACTAAGATGGAATGCCTCGTTTCCAGTAAAAAGGATCTCCGGCTCTCTATACCCACCATACGAAACACAGCGGCTCAAGTAGAACTCCCTCCCAACCTTGGCAAAGCAATGGACTCGGAAGAGCGAGTGCATTGTCCAAGGTTGTCGCGTGCCACGTCCGCCATCTTGTTGAGGCATAAGAAGCCATACGCGTATACAGTCCACCTAGTATACCATCTCGCACAATAGGGTCAAGGCTCGTCCTGGGAATCGAACTAGGGAACCCTAGGGCCGTCGCTCAACCATTTTCTGGTTCTTACGAGTCGGATTAAAATCGGGGCAATTGGCCCTACCATATATATCTGCAGCGACGTGCTTGTGACACTTGTCATTGACGGATGCGGCTTCACTGCGGTCGTTACGTCGAACGGACGCTTCATCAATACTCTTACACTTTTAACGGGTTCAGACGCTCTAGAATCGTTAGTTTTATTTGCCGAAACTGCACCAAATGAATCACTCCGGACGCAGTCTGGTTGTGAATAAATGTGTCAATTATGCTGCTTGTGCTTCATAGCTGCTTTTACATATTGATTTCAACTTAATCAAAAAACATAACAATAAAAATTACCAACACAAAATACAAAACATAAAATGCCTGAATCTGCTCTTTATAACTTTATCAGGTAATATCTAAGCGCTAGCAATCAATAAAACGTAAAACTAAAGGCGTTTTCATCTAGACGTAATACGTTAAATTAAGTGATCCTACTGCCTCAGTTTTAAGAATTATACATTACTTCTGGAATTTTGTAAACATCAAGTTATAAATATTGCTTCCAAAAAACTTGCAGATGTTAAAGTCTCAAGAAGGGTAAATAAATAATAATTTCATGGAAAATGTTTAATCACGTAAAGCATTATGCACCGCAGCAGGTCATCAAATGGTATCGTTTTCAAACAGTGCCACATATTAAACATGGCTATTAAACTGGATAAACTTGATACAAGTCCATCTGACTTTGGGTAGACATAGCAACGTCTGAAAACATTCATACAAAGAACAGTAACGTAACATATTATTACGTAGTATACGCGCGTAGTAACCTCTGTAGGCTGAGATGAAATTATACCTTCTGCAATAGGCTATGCAAGATCACTAAATACATATATAGATAACAGCACCAAATTCAAACAATTATTAAATATTTAGAAACATTTTAGGAGTGCGGGAGGATCCAAAAAGTGTAATGTCCCTCCTCATAATCAGCCGTCACACCAAACCGATTTAACAGTATTATCCGAAAATTAAAACTTATAAAAATAAGCTTATGCTTCATTGACAGTTGTCTACTATGTGACCTATCTATGATCAGCCAAATTATTCAGCACTTAATATAAATTGATCTTCCTGACATTTTAAGGCCGATAAATTCACGATATTTAACACATTTTCCATTGTTATCTAATTAGGTAATAATATATACAATTTCCAGGAAATATGTTCTTAACAGCGAATATTAGATACAGTACAAATGTTCAAGAAGTTAAATAGGGATTATATAAACGTATAAGTAGCATAAAAACATTCCGATTTTTCCCGCAACATAATGTTGCGTGCCATAATTAATACCTGAGGAATGTCACTAGCGCCATCTAGTATCAAGTGGCATAATTAGGAAAGAGCTTTCCACATTTATTCGGTCGTTACCGGTACGCGTTCGAACATTCTAGACGTTTCATAGGAAAAGGCATACATAAGTCCAGTAAAAACCATGACCGCAGCAGTATTGAATTGGTGAGACAAGCGAATACTTCGAAGTGATGTAACTGCGAACTAAAGTGTTCAGTGTGATAAATCGTTGCTGCGTTTTAAGTTGTAATTGGTGTTTGGTAATTAAAGTGTCAATTTTGTTAATTCAATTGGCAGTTTTATTATCACGAACCCGAAACTAGTAAGAATAACAATATTTCCGGTAATGTTCCTAATATAGCTGTATTGACTGCCTCGTTGGTCTAAAATTAGTTACATATAAGGTTTTTCTGTCAAAAAATTTTCTGTAGCAACCCGGATTCAGGAAGTTGGCGGTGTTTCACCCGCGCCTGATCTCTCTCCGGTGGTATCGGATTGCGGTCCCATCGAACTATGAGAGTGAAGGTATAAATAATGCGCCTGTGTTTGCGCACACACTCGTGCACTATAATCTTGTCCTAACTCATTGGTTATATTATGCATCTGCACAATTATAGATCCGTTGCGATCGGTATCCGTGACCCAAATTAGGTAGATATAATATTGTAATGTAGGAAAGGTGTAAAATTATTTAAATTGAAAATTTTTCCTTTATTTGTATTTCTTCATTACTTTATTTTTATTTAGGATACGTGTTGAGGGAAAAGAGACGTTATTCCACACTCAATATAATTATATATCGTCGTGAGAGCTAGACTACACTACAACATGTATCTGCTATTGCGTGAAGAAATTACAATGTGTGAAGCCAAGATATATTAGATACTTCATATTAAAGGATATAAGCCTTTTTTTTGTGACAATTTTTCAATTAAAACAAATTTTGTGCACTCATAGTAGGGTATTTCGTACATGTAATACAGGTGGTCATTGAGAATACTGTTTTCAACCACGGCCTCCCCATGAACATTAGCTTTAAATTTTTGGATATTCAGATTTTTCTCACTATGTTTTCCTTTACCGCTAAGCACACTATAATTCAGCACTTAAATTTTTAATTATTATTTCAGTGGTGTATTGAACTCGGTTTAATTATGTACTATAAATATTAAAGGCGAGCGTTTTTTGTATTGTATTAAACACGATAGAAACAAACCAATTACACATTTTCTATGTTTTCACACTGTTTTCGAATAGAGCATCTCTTGTACATTACGTCACCTTGCAACGACATATGTCTTTGTGCTAGTGTTTAAAAATTTAAATTGAAGTTCCTTGCTACGTACACCGCGGTACCGATAAACATCTCCGGGCGTCAGGTCGCCAAGGGGTGTCGCGTCGGTTTGTTTATGTTCTACGCGTGATTTCGTGATGTATTACACTGAGGTGTACGATGCGAATGCGGATTTCTGAAGAAAAATAAGTGGTGTACCCTGGAACTGGGAAAGACAATGTTATTTGTTTTGTTTTTAATATTAAATTACCAAATGTAGTAAAACTTTTATACATAAAATAACGATAAAAATAATAACAGGGTTTACATATTTATTTGCTGATCTAAATATTAATTATTATGTAGCGACTGATACGATACGATAAAACAACTGAGCAGCGATATATATACGCCTTTGGACATTGTCATGATTTTTTTATTTGTAAACCGATTTTAATAAAACAAATAATAAATGTTAAGCTGCTGTGTGTTTTGGGACAGGGAATATTTCGCTGCACTGACCCAAATCAGAACGACGGACTCCTCATATCCACGAAATATTTTTTATTTCTCGGATCTCCAGTATTCCTCAAAAATTTTCCTACATCAGCAAGCTCGTCATAAAAATGCTTGTTATCAACAACTTTTTTTATAGGAAAAGGGTTAAAAACGAGCACACTAAGTAAGCACAGTAAGTGGACGCTGTGACCCATAGACATCTACATTTATCCTTGATTAAAAATGAATTGTAACTGCTACTGTAGGGCTTTATCATAAAATCGAAGATTGTCAAATGCTTTAATACTCGTGTCATCATCATCACCACTACAGGCCTTCACAAGTGAACTGCTGAACATAGGTCTCCCACAGATAATGCTGCAAAGCACGGTGTTGAGCCACCTGCATCCAAAAACTTCCTGCATGAATGAAATGAATGATTTTTATTCAATATAGATTATTGTATAATACTTATTGAATTTTTTTATTTACCACCGGTTCGGTAGCGGGACTTTTTTAAACGTATTTCAAATTACAATAAATTATTTTGTAAGTATAATTTTTGTATGATTTTTTATAGAACCAGCATGGTGTTAATCACCCACTCCCGGGGGTTATTTCCATATAAGTATTCATTTGTACTATAATAAACCTTTATGTACAATTTTTCTTTAATAAAACCTTCAAACTTGTATTATGAAAAATTTTGTACATTTTTTTTAACTTTTTATAAGCCAGTGCTTGACCACAACCCCAACTGTTGGTAAGTGGTGATGTAGCCTAAGATAGTAAATCGCAGCATCTTAGCGTAACAAATGCCTGTTCGGTATTCACTCTTTCCTTGAAGGCGCCTAGATTGTATTTGGACGGAAAGATAGACGCCGGCAAATTTTTCCACTCCTTTGTTCTACGCATTAAAAAGGTCGAAGAAAACCGTTTGGTTTTAATACGTGGAATATCAACAACAAAGCAGTGAGGACCCGCCGATCTCCTAATCGGCTGATGGTGGAAAGGAGTGAGATAAATTAAAGCGTGCAATTCTTGCGCACACTCTCCGAAATGCATCCTATAGAATACCGAGAGGCTGGCTACTCTGCGCCTGTGCTCGTGGCTGACAAGTTTAGTTTCAATAAATTAGTCACCAATGAGCCTCTTATCACGTCTCTGCACTGAATTTAACGCTGCCAGTTGGCATTTTTGAGTACCAGCCCGTATGTGACAGCAGTACTCCATGCACTACGACTTGCGTTTTGTATGTGGTAAAAAGATGTCCTGGCGTGAAATACCGCCACAGCCTCAAGGAAACTTGTTGCAAGAACACCAAGTTTCCTTGCGGCTGCTTTAGCTCTGGACTCAATGAACCGCCCATAGTTGAGGTTTTAAGAAAATTCAATCCCTAACAACTGAAAACGGTCAGTGTACTTCAAGAATACATTCCGGAAAGTAGGAGCCAAGGTGAGCGGGCTCCTTTAAGCGGTGAAAAGCGGTGTGTTTTGGAGGCGTTGAACCTCGCGAGATTGGCATCTACCAATTCGGAAACTGTCTGTAGTGTGAGATTCACACGCTCAATCATAGCCTCTCTTTCAGACTAGATTTGATCCCGACTGGTCTGAGTACTTGGTTGGTATCTCTCCATAATTGCATGCTATCGTCGGCACACTCGTAGATACCGGGCATAAGCAGGTCATTAATATGCAGCAGAAAGAGAGTTGCGGAGGGAACAGACCTTTAAAGAACACCCCCGTCAGTCGCCACAGGATCGGATGAGCAGCCATCGACGACGCCCCGGAGAGACCGTTCACTCAGAAAGTCGTTTATCCATTCAATCAGACCAGGGGATAAGTCATACCCTGAAAGCTTACCTATACGCTCCATAATCTTGCAGAGTGTGGAGGTAATTGAAATTGGCCGATAGTGGGCAGGGTCGGCACGACGACCTGTTTTAGTTACAAGCTGCATATTGGGCAGCTTCCAAGATTTGAGCACTATTACAATCCTGAATGAGAGGCGGAACAATCGCGATTGTACATTTTCTGGGATTTTGTTTTAAAAGCGTATACATTGCACTGTTACGACCCTGAGTTGCCCAGACGAAGGTCGACTGAGGTAGGGCCTATCTGTACTCCAGCTCGACGGACAACAGAGGGGAGAGCCCAATGGATTATGGAAATTTATAATATAATGGATGCGCAAGCAACACAAAACTTACCTAGTTTTGGAGTAGGTTAGACCCCAAAGGCGTCGTCAGCATTAGGCGAAAGTAGTGCGGGTGTGTATGTGAAAAAAGGTGTATTGTGCTTGCTGATTTCACCAAGGTAGGCGGACAAACCCGCCGTCACTGCACTGCTTCAAACGACGCCCTCACTTCCGGGCGCCGAACTCCAGTCTAACTTCACTAAGCACAAAACTAGAGTTAAATCGACCGAGCAAATTCACTTCGTACTATATCAAAATACTACGTAAGCTACACCTCAATGTCAAAAACAGCACAAAAGTTCCTTTAATCACTATAAATAACACGCTCGAATCTTCTAGACTATAATATTATAGCGATTCCGCGCGATATTAAATCGCCGTGTGGACAACTAATCGACACAATTTACAGCAAATGAAGTTAAATTAATCACACAATCTCAAACAAAGGCCTAGTCACGTATCTTAATAGGCTAACATTATATCGGCCGATCGATTTAAGGAACTTTAACTTCGCGGCGCGACGAAACACGGCTGCCGGTTCAGCCGACTACAACAACAGGTGCGCTTAGCAGGGACTCAAAGCGTACTGCCAATCTAGACTCGCTGGCAGCGCGCCGGCACAAGCGATTCCCTCCCCGCAATCCCGCTCTCAATCCGGTTTTCAATCGGGCGCGAACAAAAATCAATAATCATATAAGAAAACGACAGTGTGGTTTGAGTGGTAAGCGCTTGAATACCATGTGCTCGGCGAACCGGAAGGAATACACCTTGATAAAATTGTATGTGAAAGAAATCAAGGACATTTATTGTGAAGACATATGAAATCAACAACACGAAATGGAGTTACACGGCGTTGTGGGACCACCATATCACCGTGTAACTCCAATAGAATTCGTGAAATAATTAACCCAAAACTCAGTAATAGACTTAAAACAATTGTAGAACGACTTTTGTATTTTATTCAAAAATTTATTAAAAGTTACTGCACTTAAAATTTGAGCTCCCTCACTTCTCACAGGCAGGTGAGAAGATAGAATTTATCTTCTAATGTTATAAGACTTTATCAGCTTGGTTATTATAATCAATGAATATTGTGTGCCCACATCCCTCATGTCATATTAGTTGTATGTGTGCTGTTTGACTTAATAATATTTGAGAGTCAAGCGTACTTACCTAATAGTAATTACGTATATACTTAACAGTAGTAGTAGAGAGTTTCTACTCTACGTTATGAATGATATAATGAGATACCTATTTCAGGTACACTTTGGTAACAAAATGTAAATTTGCTCAAGCATTTCTTTAGTTTTATATAGTTATAGGTTTACTAAAAATTAGTACTCGTTATTACAGCCTGAGTACATAAAGCTTATGTATAAAGCCTATGTATTAAAAAATATCAATCAGTAAATTTTAAATAAGTGCAGTTGTCTTTTAGAATATGTACGCAGCTATATATTTCCTTGAATATATATAATGTAAATATGCCGTCTAATTTAGTCACTTGGCATCAGATTTCACGGTTATATAAACGGTGATACACAAGTAACGTGATTTTAAATTGCTTTCGCTATTATCTTCATATGTGTTTGTTTTTGTGAAAAATATTTTATGCCTTGCATACTGGGACCGGATAGTCTCTCTCTCTCTCTCTCTCTTGAAGTTTGACAGTTGTTATAAATATGTCAAAACTCTTTTAAAACCGCAACAGAAGGATGGGTGGTTCGGATACGGTGGACCTGTGCTTGAACCGACAACCGATGGGGAAAAACGTTCTCGAGTGGCAGCCACGTACCAGCAGGAGAAGTTGAGGCATCCCCTTACTAGATAGAGAAACGACCTGGTAAGACATGCAGAAAGTCAAAGGATGACAGATTCCACAGGACAGTATAGGTGGCTCAGGATCGTGCTTGGTGGCATTCCTTGGGGGGCTGATATTCAGCAGTGGACTTGTGAAGGCTGTAAAGAAAGTAACTCAAAAAGATGGACAATGTCACAGAAGAAGTAAGGGTATCTTATTCTACGATACAACTTTTACGATAAGATTTAGATCTAACTCTTTCTTGGACACGTTATCTCGCTTGGTCTCATACATTAAATACATTAAAAATGGATCCGCGCATAATGCTCCTACTTATTTCCGGTAATAAAAATCGGTAGGGATCCTGTGTTTCTACCTATTTTGTTGTACCATTTGTTTCATGCATGCAGCAACGAAAATCTTACATTTTAGTTGCTATTTTTGGGATTGGTTCATATTTAAGGTCGTTTCTCAGTACAGAGTGGACGACTGGGCACATGAACCTACATATTTCTAAAGGTGTTTTTTTTTAAAGAGTAGAGTTTATCGTGCTACTAATGCGTGTTGACGAATTAAATTTTCTTACAATTTTTAAAATTTATGGTTAGCACGATGTTTTTCCTCATGGGCGAAAATTTGGTAAACCAAATTTTAAAAGTTTTATTAAAGATTTCATTGATTTTGAATACCATCATTATCATTACAGCCCTCACAAGTCAATTGCTGAACAAAGGCCTTCCCCAAGGTATGCCACAAAACACGGTCCCGAGCCACCTGCATCCATCGACTTCCTGCATGTCTTACCATGTCGTCACTCCATCTAGTGGGGGTCGCCCTACACTTCGCCTACCGGTACAAGGCTGCCACTCTAGAACATTTTTTCCCCAACGGTTGTCGGTTCTTCGAGCTATATGGCCGGCCCATTGCCACTTCAGCTTACTAATCCG
>DWHP01001056.1:0-17080 GCA_018247895.1 Parnassius honrathi
CGCGATAAAATCCGTAAAAACTAGTATTATTTCAATGTGTAGTGTTCGCGTAAATATAAGAAATCATTATGTAAACCCGATAATGGTTCGTGGGCACAACGGGTTACGTTGCTTTTGATAGCCGTGTAGTGTCCCATACTATCCCTTGGGTGTCGTAAGATATGATAGAGGATAACTGATAAAGGAGACGGTCTGCAGCACCTTCCTGATAACAACTCGGTCAGAATAATAATAAGAAACTGGAGTTAACGATCTGCCCGTCAAGCTTGTTTGATGCCGCAATCAAAAATGCGGTTTACACAGCGCTCGGTTCGCAAAGCACTGCTCTACCTGGACATCCACAAGTCGAGTAGGCCTGTCGGAATCCCTCCAATTGTGCTGAGGACGTGTGGTCTAGAGTTGGTACCGGTTTTAACGCGTCTTTTCCGGTGCTCCTACTCCCTAGGCGTAGTTCCGAAATCGTGGAAGATGGCCTTCGTCCACCCGATCCCTAAAAAAGGCGACCGCTAAGATCCGTCAAACTACAGGCTTTCCGCCATTACCTTCTTGTTATCCAAAATAATGGATTCCATTATAAATTGCCAGCTCATGCGGTACCTTGACCGCCAATACGGTTTTCGTCGGGGTCGATCAGCTGGTGATCTTCTGGTCTACATGACTCATCGATGGGTGGAGACAGTAGAGTCCAATTGGGAGGCATTGGCCGTTAGTTTGGACGTTGCGAAGGCTTTTAATCGGGTTTGGCACAAAGCGCTTTTTTAAAGCTCCATTCCTATGGGCTTCTTGAGAAATAGTGCAATTGGATCACCAGCTTTCTTGCAGATCGTAGCACCAAGACGGTGCAAGCTCCGATTACTAGCCTATTAATGCTGGTGTTCCACAAGGCTGCGTGCTATCACCAACGCTGTTTCTACTGCGTATCAATGATATGTTGCGAACCGGCAACATTCATTGCTATGCAGATGACAGCACAGGTGATGCTCTGTACACCGGCCGTGCCAATATTTCTCGGGAAAACGTCACCGAGTACCAGGACAAACTTGTGTCTGAAGTCGAGTCTTTGCTGAACAGAGTCTCGAATTGGGAGTGACTAAATCTAGTCTTTAGTCGACTTTAGACACAAGTTTGTCCCGAGACTTAAGACTAAATTATACTAGTGATATTAGTTTTACCGCATCTAACGGGAATACTAAGAAATTAACAATCATCTTAATATAACCCCAAACTTATATGTGTGACCTTCTAGTAGTGCAGTGTTAATAATAAAAAGTATAAAAAAGTTCTTCGAAGTATTAAATACTGGGTGGATTCTCCGGAATTACAAAAAGAATATTTTAGTAGTTATGGAGAAAACAGTTCACGAATAAACAGACTGCGGTGATTTATATGTAGGTATTGATTCCTAATTGTATTATTTATCATGATACTGCTTAGATTTTCATAAAATCTTTAGCCAATTTATTATAGTAAATTGGTATCTTTTTTATGAGTTGAGTTACGTAAAAATATCTAGTTTGCCCACAAACGATTGTCTCCTTTAAAACGCGTAACAAAAGCCAGACGGGCAGGACACCGTCTAATTTGGCCGGACACGCAACTAAAACGCCTGACTGTGTCCGGCTTTATCCGGACGCCTTGCAACGCCAGTCATGGCCATCGACGCACACTACGATAATATCGAAACGAGACGGAGCGCGCGTAATAAAATGATACAGGTCCGACCAAGACGAGCACTCGCGCTGTATTGAACGCAGAGGGCCGGCGCCACAGAGTACATTAGCCGGCGCAGTGAAATATATGGTACTTTTATTTAGTTAATTTAAAAAATTATAGTAACGATTTAAAAAGTAGAAATTTAAAATTAGAGTTTAAGCAAATGTTGATGATTATTATGGTATAAATTTTACGTCAAAATTATGTAGAACTTCGGAGATATTGGGGCTTGTATCGAAGCTTTTTCGGTAGTTAGTTGAATAATGTCGATTTTTTTCCCTTACGTGAAAGACATATTTATAGAAAATGTATTTTATCATTATTTAATTATAGTATATTTGTGAGATAAAAATATTTTTTTCGATGGTCAATATTCGACAGGATCTACAAATTAGAGCTCCCAAATCATATCTCTCAGAGTTTTGGCCTAAACATGCATCGCGGGATTGATTATTACTAAATAAATAAATATGTTATCTAAAATTTTCTTTGAGATTATTGTAGTATAAAAAACGAACTATTTTACGAAGTAATTGTTATTTCAGGCAATGAACGAAAAATATATAATTTCAACGAGGAAACCTTGTAATATTTCGCGTTTTTCTTATAATACAAGGTGTATTATATGTCGATGTCCGGCAGTGGAATTTCACGGGCTGATGTAAAAAGTTTTATTAACACGTGGTAGCTCAGGGTTGATCCTTAAATTGTGAACCGATATTAATTTTTTTAATTTAATATACTTCAACAGTGTTCCCATATAAATTTGAATAAAAAGTAATATAACCACTAAGGATGTATTCCTATCCTCACTCAGTGGGGTGTAAAAAATAAAACTAAATTAATAGCTGACTTCAAAGAACTCATAATAATAAAATATCTACATAGCTTCTGAAAAGACTACGTCTTAACACAGTTGGTGCCAGGAATGACCGACTGGGAGACCAAAATATCTGAACAAAATTTTAAAATATCGAGGTTTTGTGATTGTTTTTGTTGCTGAAATTTATTTTTTAAATGAGACTTAATATTATTGACACAAATAATTTAAGTACACTTAATTTTTAACGTATTCTCGTTTGCCACTGTGACCAAAAATGATGATAAATCTGTTGTATTCGTTGGTACCGTTGAAGATGATTGCTATTGAGATCTTCCAGAGCAAGTGATGGTAGCGCAGTGAGAGTTCGGCCAATGAGAAAGTGTCCAGGAGTTAAAACTTGGAGCTCATCAGGAGAAGAGGATAGAGGACATAATGGACGACGGTTTAAAATTGATTCCACTTGTGTGAAGTGAGTGGTCAGTTCGAGGAGTTCAAATGTTAGATGAGAGTTACCCATTGTACGCTTAATATGAAATTTTGCAGATTTCGAAAGGGAAGTCTTATGTTTCTTGAAAAAATGGTTTATTTTCTTTCTTCCTGCCACAAAGTTGCGACCGTGGTCACAGAATACTTCCACTGATTTTCCTCTTCGAGAATCAAACCAACGGAAGGTGAGTATAAATGCATCTTTCGTAAGATCGGACAGGGCCTTTAAATGTATGCATAATGTAATGTGTTATATCTTAGACAAATAAAAAGACAAAGATACAATTTTATTAATTTCGAACCACGGCCCTTTCTATTTAGAGTAAGAAACGGACCTGCAAGATCTTATACCAACAGTTCTAAATGGGAAGTTTGGAGTGACACGCTGCGATGGCAATTTTCCCATTATTGGGTTAACAGTTTTTTCCTTGTGTACGTCTAAACGTATAATATTGATATATTGTGCGCCGCGCTAGATGTCTACCGTTGACTGGCCAATCAAATTCTCTTATTATTGACAACAATAGTTGTGGGTCAGCATATAAATTGTGTCTATGCTCATATTTAAAAATTAATTTGGTCAAGTGATGTGATGTGTGCATCAGAACGGGATGTTTTTATCGTAGGCAAATTCTGAAACATCTACGCAGCCACCCACTCTAATCACGTTAAAGTTGTAATCGAAAAATGGCGATAATGATAAAATATTCGATTTAGTACTGATAGGTTTTCCGTTTAACAACAAATTATACTCTATAGGAAATTATAGCTGTTGAGCTAAGCGGCACAAGTGATAAAATGAAATATTTTGTTCCTCGACGGTTAAACTACAAGAAATACGAATATTTGGATTTTTTAAATTATGAATGAAACGTAACGTGTATGCAACTGAATGTTTTAATTTTAATAATTTAGAATAATTTTCAAACAAAATTATACAATTTTTGTTAAGCAGCTACTGGCAACGCTCTTTAATAAAATTTTTGCACTTTTGATAACTAAGGCCAATTATTCTCCGGCTGATATAAAAAACTAGGTCCTGACCACCAAAAATATTTGCTTGCTATTTGATCAGGACTGACACCTCTGGAAATGAGATCTGCTGGATTTCAATCAGTAGGTTCATATCGCCACGAAGCTGGGTCTGTATGTTCACTAATTTCGGTAACTCTATTTGCAACAAATGTTTTAAGGATTTGGTAGCTACTACTGAAACTCACTAGAATCACACCAGCGAGTTTTACGCTGTATTTGACACCGCAAAGAAGTCTTAACAGCCTCACATAGCCTGGCGGCTAATAAAGCAGCGCAGAGCTCTAGCTTAGGTTAGGTATTGTAGTGGGTTTGGTTGGAGCTACCTTATATTTTGAGCATAGGAGGCTGACAGTGATCTCATTTTTGAAATTTACAGACCGGAGGTAAATGCAAGCTCCGTATGCATGATGAGAGGCGTCACTAAAAGAATGAAGTTCTGGTGGGATAGGTTCATGACATTTTTTTTATTTATTTATCAAAAGTATTCTTACATATTTGTTTGATTTGTACCATTAAACCAATAATGGTTTGTATTGGTACTCACATTCGCAATTAACGCACTGCTTTACATAAATATTTAATTAATTTACTAAAGTTACAAAAAAAATGTATATACATGTAAATATACCTTCTTTATTGAGTAAGTGGTAGGCACCCATTTGCAATTCTCACATGGGACAGTTCAACGAACCGGTTCTATCAGCGCAAACTACTTAACTATATACAGGTGTTTCACTATTATACAAACTAAATTATAACTATGGTGACTTCCTATATGTTAACTTGCTATATCACCAAATTTTATAGGTAAGTTAGCTTGATTCCGGGCTATATAATATCCGACTGTTTTTGTTGGTTAACTTCCAGTGGGAAATTTTAGTTGGGACAGAGCATAGCCAGGTTTGCCTTGCCTCAATAAAGCACAGGTCTACTTTATTATTTAAAATTATGTTACATAAGTCATTGACACTATGCACGGAAGCAAGGAATGCAGGTAATGCAACGCTAGAAAGATTTCTTACACCACAATTCCACCAAATTTTAGAGGTAAAGTAGTTTGATTCCAGGCTGTTCTATTTAAAGTCAAATTTAGAATTATTTCTAAATCTATTTTAAGATTTTAATCAATATTGTTTAATAAATCCGAATATTTCCAGACTGGACTCAAGCGTAGTAAGTATCTAAAACGTACAAGAAGACAATATTTTAAAATAGTAAGAGAAATGTGAGGCTATAATATTTACAATTTATCAACATTGTTAAAAAAATGTCAAAATTTATTTTTTAAAGCAGGTTTAATACTATCGGACAATAACGGGGCACCTAACAGGTATAGCGATTCGGCATTGACAATTTTTGTTCTTGGATTAATACGTATGAAATTTTAAAATAAAATATCTCTGTTAGAACTAGATAAATTATTGCAGATAAATATTTCACAATTATTGCCCAAGACTAATATTTTAAAAATTTTGGAAAACATGAGTAAGATCATTGAAGACGTCATCTGCTTTTTCTCCTAATGGACCGTCATCCAGGTACCAGACATACAACTTAGATTTCAAATTTGAAACAATAGGTTGAAGTCCCAAACTGAAAAGAGCTGTACTTAGTGGGTCACTCTGCTGAACGCTGACAGCAGAATCAATAATAAGGTTTTCATAAAACAAACCCGAATTTTGACTGTAATATTGCCAACCGTGATGATAAATTTCGGGGGTATTGTTAGCCACTTCTTTTAATAGGATTACCCTATCGATAAAATTATGAGTATTCCTCCAACCTTCACAAGAACATCTGCATTAGAATTTGTTAAAAAAAGTACGCACTGAATGTACCGACGCCTCACAGTCACCTCTAGTGCCAAAGACTAGTTGAATAAGCCGAAAATGTGTCTGCAAGCTAATTTTGAAGTTAAGGCAATAGGAGGGATACCGTTATCCTTTTTTTTTAAGGCACACAATCTTGCCCCATATAGGTAGTGAATGAAATTGGGATTGACATTACCAGAACCATAAAATTACATAATTTTGAAATGTCATTAAGAAGTACACTACCGGCGTCACTGGCAGACGTACTTACAATATATTTGAGATGTTGAGGCGTAATCCCGTCAATACCACCGGCAGAGCCGTTCAAAAATGACAAGATTTCGTCTAAAGTGTCTTTTTCAAATATTTGTAAAGGTTGCGTAGAAGTATTGAGAGGCAGCGGTAAATTTTGAGAAGGATTGACCGCTTCTGACGAAGGCTTTCAAGAGTTTCGAGAATACGAGGATCCAGAATGTCGTCCGAGAATAGAATACGGGATGCATTTTTTAAGTCGCCATACATTAATTTCGATTCAACTACTTTTTTGAATTAAATTTAGGACGAGGTCGAGATAAATGAGTATTAATTGGGTAATCTAAATTTTGAAAAGATGCCTCCTTTAGTTGAGACGTAATTGATTTATTTATAGTTTTATTAAAATGAAAATGGGAATACGCGAAATTAAATAATTTTTGCCAACTCATTTCACAATTAGTAAAACAATTTTGAATAGTGCATGACAATGCTTTGGTAAGTTGAATCCTCGCACATCTAGGAATTCTTTTAACCACGTATTTGTACATTATAATGATAACTGTCCAATAGTTATGAAAATAGTGAAAATTTTGTGTCATTAGGGATGTTACTAACAGAGTTACGAATTTTAACGGTAGGTTATAAAACCGAAATACCTATTACCATGGCATCGTTTACTATGTATATTTAATCCATTTTTACCTTTGAACAGCCTACCGTCGGTACAATCTTGACACCGTAGGATGTCCGGCTGTGAATGTACCGGAGCGGCGATGTTCATTAAAAAATGTTAAAAAAATTAAAAAATATATCTACAGTACTCAAAATCTCTATATTATATAAATTCGTATTGATTCGTACTATGCATTTTTCGTGTTCGGGTATAACTTATCTGTTTTTATTAAATTCTAGAACTTTAATTTATCTATAGTAGTGTCACTATTTTCTTCAGAAAGTTGACTGAGTAGTGAGTCCCCAGTCCATACATTATCATCAGTATCTGACTCAACTTGAGGAACACATGACACACGCAATTCAAGTAGGCCTTCTATGTATTCAGTTGATCCACTGATACTTCTATTGACTTCAGCTAAAATGTGTTGTTTCAGCATCTTTCTGTTCAGAGTTGAGGGTTAAGTTAATTAATGTAGTAGGAGCGACGACCTGATACGACATGCAGGAAGTCGATGGATGCAAGGGGCTCACGACCGAGTTTTGCGGTATTCCTTTAGGGTATTCGGCTTATATTTCAACAATGGACTTGTGAAATGCTGTAATGATGATGATGATTATAAAGTGTCGCACGTTTAAAGGAAAAAATAATACCTGAATTTCCGCGCAATTTTCATCATTTAAAATTTCAGCATTTAAGCCAATAGCATCGCCACATATTATAACCTGACTTGGGTCAATAGTTTTTGCTAGAAATATGTAATCAAACGTTGAGCGTGTTACTGGTTGCTCATAAAAACTATGAGTTATAAGCCAAAATCCTGGAAGAATAAAAAATAATGTAAAAAAGAGAGACAAAAAATTAATTTAAATATAGCGATAGCAAAATAAGAAAGCTGCGGTGAATACACTTACCCCTACTTCGATACGCTACTATAAATGGTAAAGTAATGTTCATTATTGTAGTAATTACAGTAAATAGAGTAGCTTTTGAAAGCAAATAACTCTTATATTGTATCTCCACATTATCGCTAAATAATCGGTAAAGTCCCATGATTCAGTATAAACTTTTTCTTTACTATATTGTTTACATTTGTCGGACGTTAAACCTGTATTATTAAAAACATTTCCGTAACACTACACAATCTATAGCATTAAATTAAATTTTACGAAACAGTATTTTAAAACACTACGTATCCAAAGCGCTTTCTTGAGAATTTGACGCTATTTTCGTTTTTCGTTGCCTAGCAACCCGATACCAAAGACAACGTTTAAACCGGTACCTTTTTACTTAATTTATTTTAAGTCTATGTTATAGTTATTACCAAAGAGTAGGTATTCAATCACTACGTGTTAGCTAGTATATTTGTACGATAGAGCCGCCCTGGTATTTTTCGTCAGTTGGCGGTGCAACCAGGAGGACAATCTCATAGATGCAACCTTTAGTGTGTAGCCAGCTCACTAATTGGGCCCCCTTATGTCTGCGATCGGCCAGTGGAGCACCATTTTTCAGATCCCGGCTACCCGCCGTGACCAAGCACTCAATACAGACGCTTTGTACCCGGTTCACACACGCTTTGTTCGGACCCAACCCTCATATTATGGTTTCACCCAAAGACATCTACATCTATCCTTGATTGCAAATCGAAACGCAGATGCGATGTCACCCGTAAGGACTAAGATGGAGTCCTTTCCCGGTCGAGCCCACCCATTCGTGTTACAACTATACTACTAATATAATTGCAGCATGGCTCTACCATAAATAACACGTATAATAAATTTGTCGACATCGCTTTACATTAGTGGGTGGTAACCTAGAAGCTTGTGCCCGAAGCCTACCACCGGAATGTGGTCAGAATTCAATTATTTTGTACAGACGCGAGTGGCCTCATCCCTTAGTAGTTTCCACTAAAATAATTGAAATCTTAAGATCTCGTACCTCTAATAATAATAAATGGATGAGCATTTACTAGCTCAGAATATACTCAATATATTTAAATTTTTTTAGGTGTCGGCGAATAAAAAGATATTTATTTATCTATTTTTATTGAAACTAGTGACTAGTAATTGTATAGCAGTGTAAGCTTAGAGGCTAAGCGCTTATCGTTAATTTCACAGAACGCAAGCAACCCCGGTTCGATTCTCGACGGCACCAATGAAATTGGTAATAGAAATTTTAAGTGAGTATTTACTACATGCCCGGCGGTGAAGGAAAACACCGTGAGGAAACCTGTATTTCTGAGGAATAAAGTATTTTGATGATATGATGTGAAATCGCCCAATACGCGCTGATGCAGCGCGGAAGATTTATCGTTCCAAAACCCCTAAGAAATGAGAGGAGGCCTGTTTTGAGCAGTAGCATGTACCTATATAGGCTGTTACTTTACTTTACTTTTATACTGTTAAGGTTAATCATTCGTAATTGCTTGGTTACAGAATGTGACTCTGTACTTACTTTAAAACGCGCAAGACATAAAAATTGCATCCAGTAAATTTATTTATGATTTGCAAAAAAAATACAGTTTACAGGCCATCTCTGGAACTTACCGCTGATTTCAAATGCAAAGCGCTCCAAATTCCACCTATTATGACGTCTTCGAGATCAAAAAAGTTATAACTTCGAAATACCACGTTCTTAATTTTTTTCAAAATTGAATATTTCAAGAACAAATCAACTGATTTTGACGAACTTAACGTCGTAAGAAGTTATTTAAGATATTACTTTGTTTGTAATTTTCGTTAACGATTTCTCTTCAGCGCATCAACCGATTTTAGTGCTGTTTGCAGCAATCAATGGTGTTTTTCGAGTTTGTTTTGATTCTTTGCCGATTAGTTTTCGGAATTAATCGTTACATCTGTTTAAAAGTTATTTAAAAAAAAGCAATTGAAAATTTTACACACACACTTACATTCAGATACAGTGACATTTTCGTAGGAATAGTCAGAACGGCTTCTTAGGATCTCAAAACGTGGAGATCTGATGAGAACTCGGAGTTCAAACACCGGGTTGAAACCAGTAACATCCCGATTTTTGAAAATCATTGATTTTAATAGCGGGAAGTTAAAAATTGAAAGAAATTGATTGTAAAGGGACAAAATGTGCCATAAACTTTTATGATTAGTTACAATCATACTAAAGGCATATTTAAAGTATGTATGTACGTTTAAATGTATATTACAAATATGGAAAAACGAAATAAACGAAATTACATATTATGAGACTTGCGTGGTAGCGGGGCCAATGCATTTAAACAAAAGGGCCGAATGTGTCTCTGTTAAAGGTGTCAGTAGCTAAGTGAGAACAATAGGTTACATTTGTAAAAGAAAAGGGCTTTATTAAATTTACTAATGTTACATTGACGACCCTGTTGCTTAGTGGTATGAGTATCCAATTAAAACGTCGTGGATTTGAGTTCCAGTCGGAGAAAAAGATAAATATAGTACGTGATGGTAATATGGTCATCCGGTTAATATGGTCACTTTCTTATAACTCAAAAACTACAGCCTTTTTTTGCATAGGTAGCTCTGTGATACGATAGCTTTATATCAGTCAATCAAAGAGTAAAGGGTCAAAAGGGCGATGCTTTATCGACGCCATTTTGACAGTCGACATTATAGTTAATGTCATTTTCTTTTTTTTGATTTTTCAGTGTCCTAATCCTAATATTGCCTAATTAGTATAGGCTTAGGGTGGCAAAGCTTAAGGAGATATTACCCTCACGTACCTTAGTTGATTTTCGGTTTTCGACGTGTTCTATTAACTTTACAATAATAAGACGAAAAGATTATCTAAGGTTATATAAAGGCAAAATAGAAAACACATAATTTATGCAAAATCAAATAGTGTTGCTGAATGTG
Organism: Parnassius honrathi; assembly: GCA_018247895.1. Lineage (NCBI taxonomy): Eukaryota > Metazoa > Arthropoda > Insecta > Lepidoptera > Papilionidae > Parnassius > Parnassius honrathi. The sequence goes on from DWHP01001056.1 coordinate 10,654, forward strand.
TCCTTTAATGCGGTCATTTCCCTGTGTCGTTTAAAATGGTATCCAACCCTATCTAACATTTTGAATCCCTAAGGATAAAATGTCCTTAAATGTTTAAAAAAATATAAATGATATAATACGAATTGGTACTATGTATTATTTTTATTTGTTAATAAGTATTTAATTAGGTCCTTTCCCTGTGTCTAATCCTATCACACATTTTGAAATCGGCAAGGATAAAATATCCCTAAATGTTTAAAAAAAATGGATATAATACAAATTGGCATTATGTATTATTTTTATTTGTTAATAAGTATTTACAGACATGTATTCATTACCTTCGTTTCACAAACTAAGAGACAAAGGTGTGTGCTCTCGACGTCCACAAGTCAGTGAGCAGGGATAATAACGCTGCCCGGACCCAGCAACTGTGGCGATATTTGACACCACTTCGGTGAATGATCCCTATGCTTAAATTTCACTATATAAGGGATCCCAAGTAGCTAAACACCGCATTCGCTCTGGTGTCTTCGACCCGGAGCCAACTACGGTACCTACACTTCCGCGAGAGAGGGAAACCCTCTAGTTAGCAAGTTTATGTGTACAGTTAGCAAATCGAGCATGGACAAAATGTCGTCCAGTATGACGTCGAGCATGACAGGAATGGGTCTTGGAGGAATTACAGGATTGACAACAGGAATCAGTACCTTGAGTTGTGTGAGAGAACCGCAAATAACAATTGGAGGTATGCCGTCGAATTACGTCCCGGGATTATCAGCGTCTTACAATATCTCAAGTTTCTGCCATCGCCCGGGTCAAACGCGGCGCTGCCCCATGCAGCGGGCCGGTCCTTCGGCTCAACACATACCTGGACGATCCCATAGCACTGGCGCACTGCATCGTATGAAGCATTCTTCGCGAAACAGCCCAAATACGCAGTATACTCACAACCTTATTTGCAAATTGGCTGATCAAAATGAACGCCGGCGTCGCCATGATACGATGGAGATGATACCTCAGAATTATTATTCGCAACAACCACTAAAGGTGGAATTAACAGAGTTTTACTCAAGGGACAATTCTAAGGACCATCATACCGAGCAATATGAGCTGGTGAATGATAATATCTTGCCGAATCCTGTGCTGCGAAGGGGACAAAACTTTTTCTTTGCTGTTCGTTTTGATAGGACTTACGACAAGCAACAGGATGTGACTCGCATCGTATTTTGCTATGGTTAGTAGTTAAGTGTCATCACTCTTTTTCTTTTTTCTTCTTTCATCATCGTTACTCCTACGTTAAGGGGATAATATCCATTGTTGCCTGGATGGGTTGGCAAGGATAGGTTTTCCTAATCTTCTAGATGTTATCAGGAGGCAGCATCCTGCTGCTTATCGCCTGGTTTGTATCCCTCTGTCGCCTCTTACGACACCTATGAAACGATATGGGGTAGTGGGTATTCTTACACCATCACTACATGATTTTTTTAGTAGCCGATAATAGCCCATAGGCCTCTATAATTGTGGGTAACATTTGTCATCATCGTTGCGCTTGGCGGGTAAATTAGGCGGTAAAAGATTTTTGTCACCAGTCTTGGTAGTTTACATTTTGAAAAGATGGCTGTGAGGCATTTAATTTTAAGACTCATGGGTAGCGCATGTGGTCTCCTTTGCTTGGTTTTTGGTGTTCAGCGGCTGCAGTAGTTGATTACTATCGAGCTGAATGAAGCTTGAAAAGCTTGAAATTGAAGCTAATATAAAAGCAATTACCTATTACTTGAATTTCGATTTCACTTTATCAATTTTATGGGCCTTTTTATCCGCTTTTAAACAGTCAACTATTGGACGTGGGTTCCTATGCTAGGATTTTTTAAAATATAATAAGGAGACAAACGAGTACACATTCCACCTGATGGTGAGTGGCTGCTGTAGCCCATAGACATCTACATCTATCGACGATTAAGAATCAAAGTACACCAATGAGTACTAAGGTGGAATGCCCCGTTTCCGGTAACTTGTTTCCAGAAATAAATGAGAAGGTTTATTTTACCAATTGACGGAGGCCACGAGCTCTTCCTGGTATTTCCCTTAATGTACTCTGCCCTCACCCATAGGATGTCAAGAAATTGATTCTTTTAAGTCATCATTACGCAACAAGTATTATAATGTACTAAAAATTCGTATTTAACAGGTCCCAAACCAAGTGTTACAAAAGGAACGCGAGTGGTATTGTCTGTGAACTGGAATACGCAACAGGGGATCTTTCAACATTCGCGGGATATGATGGGGTTGGGCATGGCAAGAATGCAAGAAATTAGCACAACTGTGGCTCCTGTAGGCACGATGGGCACGGTAGGCACGATAAGTACCATATCTGCTATGAGTCCAATATGCGGTATACGAGAAACCACTACATACGGTGTTCGACGCAGCTCATTTAGCAACGAAACAATGTCTTTGCAACATAGCCCGCTTAGTCCTCCTGGACCTATAGAACGTCCTGTGGTTGAACGGTACAGTGCCACGACGCAACATTCTTCATACGGCCGCAGTTTCGGTTCGCTTCATGGATCTCATCATGGTTCTATGAACAATCTGGCCTCTATAAGCCATGAAATGGACAAATGGGATCTAAGCGTTCAGCGCCAAGATGGCAACACTATTACGTTCCAAGTACATGTACCAGCTACAGCCCCAGTAGGAGTTTGGAATTGTTGGGTTCAAACAAGTCGAGCCGGTCAGCGTGACAATCGCAATGACTACAAATGCGATGAAGATATCTATATTTTGTTCAACCCTTGGTGTCGTGAAGACACCGTTTACATGGATAACGACGCGTTTAGGAATGAATATGTACTTAATGAACAGGGGAAGATTTGGTGCGGAACTTGGCGTCAACCGAAGGGACGCAAATGGATTTACGGCCAGTTTGACGATGTTGTGTTACCGGCTTGCATGTATTTGTTGGAGCGTAGTGGACTTGAGCATTCAGAACGCGGTAATCCAGTTCGAGTCTGTAGGGCTATTTCATCAATGGTGAGTTAAGAAACTGATATTGTACCTAGTAAATTAAAATCAAATATAATTAAGTATTGATAATTTTACATGTCAAATGTAGTACTTGAAATAATTGTTATTTCTTTTATATCAGATTAGTGCTAATGCTGACGATGACGGCCTAATGGTCGGACGATACGATGGAGAATACAAAGACGGTGTGTCACCTCATGCTTGGACTGGTTCAGTTGCTATTCTTGAACGCTACCTTACGGATGGCGGTCGGCCCGTCGAATATGGCCAGTGCTGGGTGTTTTCAGGGCTGGTTGTTACGATTTGTCGTGCTCTAGGTAATAATTACCTTCTTAATTATTGATACTGATGACTTAAGTTCAATGCTCATTTTAATTATGTAACGTTGCACAAACTATTTTAGGAATCCCATGCCGTTCTGTTACCAATTATGTATCGGCTCATGACACGAGCCGCACGTTTACGGTCGATAAATACTTTGACCGTGATGGTAACGAAGTACCCAATGGCCCCGATGAAGATTGCTATGACTCGTGTTGGAACTTCCATGTGTGGAACGACGTTTGGATGCAGAGGCTGGATCTGCCACAAGGTAAATATAACATACTTTGCGTCATATTTAAGCGGGTTAAGTTAGGAATTTGAATTTTTCTGATTAATATTTTTACAAATTAGGGTACAGCGGCTGGCAAATTATTGATGCCACTCCTCAAGAGGAAGCGGAAGCAGTGTACCACTGTGGTCCCGCTAGTGTAGAGGCTGTGCGGCGAGGCGAGGTCGGATTCCAGTACGATACGCCATTCATGTACGGCCAGCTCAACTCCGAACTGTGTCTTTTCCAAGAAGAAGAAAATTCTGATTGGGGCTTTATTAGGATGTCGTCCAATCAATATCAGTAAGTTCTTGTATGTTTTTAAATTAACATTGATATAGAAATAATAAAACTTTTAATCTTGTTTTGTTTGTATTAGGTCTTTTGCACATATTTTGCATTATATATTTTGCATACCAGCTTAGGGTTTGACTTGAAATTCTGAATTCAAATTAATTATAGCTTACTGCCTTTTAAAAATCAATTACTATTAGAAAATTCTCGTAATTTTTTAAATATGGGTACCCACATGAAAACAATGCGTTATTGATTTAATCAAACGAGCCCTTGGCCGGCCGGATAAAGTTGCTGATGACGAACTGAAAGCGATAGTTAAAAGGGATCCGACGTAAATTACGTTTGAGTTGCATCTGTGTTCGATGTATCAAAACATTAGATCATTAATTTGTGATAAACCGATAAAATAAAGAAGATAAATGGGTATCTCACGAACTGAGTGACGTACAGTGAGAGGCCCGTGTCCAAGCTTGCATCTTATTGCTGAGTTGGCATAGAAAGCAGGAAAGTTTGAGTTGCACCTGCAGGACAAGTGAATCCTATATGACGACCTCAAGAGTCCATCACAGTGATTAGATCCACGTGACCAAGCTAAATAAAGCTCTATATGTAAAAATAACGAGAAAGAGCTTATAGTGACAGTTTAATGTTCTACACTCGGTGTTATTCCAATTATTTGAAATAACACCGAGTGTAGAATTTCCTTCCCCTAAAACCCTCTCAGAAATGACAGGAGGTTTGTGCCCAGCCGTGGGACGTATATAGGCTGTAACTTTAACTTAAACTTTAACCTTAAATTTATCTTAATTTTTGGCTGGATTAGGAGGTTACAATATATCAAGATAAACATTTTATGTAACTACTTTTACTACTGAGGTTAAATAAAAGAAAGAACGAGACATCGTGGTTTGAGAACGACATAAATTCATTATAAAGGATAATTTACAAAAAAAAAAGAAACAAAACTTATGTTTATTTCTTAAGTCTCACAAGATCGAATTAGATAATCATTTTTATTTGAAGGTTGGACAAAATTGAATGGCGGTTTAGTACAATTTCTAGTTAAAATTGAATTTGAAAGATTGATTTTAAAGTTTGTACCTAATACTTGATTAACTTTCCAAATACAGAAATGAAGTAAATATTTTTCTATAACTTTTGTCTAGTCAATTATGCTAAAAGTAGAAACACATTTCAGAGTGGGCCGTAAGATTCTCACGAAAAATCCCAGTCGCGATGATGATGAAGGTGATAGCGATCTGCTCGAAATAACGCCCGAATATAAAACCGTGGACAGCTCTTGCCCCGAACGCCTTACGGTTATTGCTTCTTGTCGAGGATACCAACGGTTACAGCAGTACTACGAATTTCCGGATCGCAACCTCGAAGACGTTCACTTTGATCTAATGGACATTGATATAGTACCGTACGGTCAGCCCTTCGATTGCACTATGAACATACAGGTAATACATATTACGTTTTTTCTTTCTCCAATTCTCCGCACTCACCATACTAAACACAGCAGCATTAAGCTGCTATTTTACGCTGGTATTCTGTGAGAGCGTGGTCCTACCCCGGTCGAACCATCCTATTCAAGTTGCAACCATAATTATAGCTGCGGCATGGCTCTACCACTACACTGAAAAATATTAAACTACTAATAAAAATATTAATACTAAAAATATTAAATACATGCATATTACACTAAGAGAGTTTTAGGACTGGGAAAGTCCGCCGAGCTGTGCCGATACGTTGTGGCGGATTCGACTTGAACTATTTTTTATTTCTTAAATATACCGATTATAGGGCGGGAAATGTCCACCAGACCTACTTTATACTTTTCGTCGGATTTCACACGACCTTGAACAATTTTTTATTCCTTAAACATACCGATTATTGGGCGGGGAAAGTCCACCAGACCTACTCTATACTTTTCGTCGGATTTCATACGACCTTGAACTATTTTTTATTTCTTAAACATACCGATTATAGGGCGGAGAAAGTCCACCAGACCTACTTTATACTTTTCGTCGGATTTCACACGACCTTGAACTGTTTTTAATTTCTTAAACATGCTGGTTTTCTTACGACGTTTTCGAACGATTTTATTAGTGCGGGTAGCAAACGCGAGACTATGAAAAGTTATAACTGCTTTGTTGATCTAGTGGTGTTAAGCGCGACTGCTGATGTGGTACCGGGTTCGAATACTGGATCGGACAAACGACCTTACGGCCCGCCTGGTGATAAGTGGCTACTGCAGCCCATGAACACCTGCAACCGTCTTCAAACAAAGAAGGATACACTTTTAAGACTAAGATGGAATGTCTCAGAGCCTGTAATTATACTGGCTCTCTACGCCCTTCTAACTGGAACACGTAATGTGCCCAAAAACAAAAAATGTGCCCAACTCTTTATCCGCGTATGCGCGGGAAACAGTAGAGTCGCGCATGCGCATTTGATATAAACGCGCGAAAATTGTCATAATAAATAATTGTTTATTTAGATTGTATTGTTAATCGAGTACATTTTTTT